>JAXCMG010000069.1:3361944-3391500 GCA_034642415.1 Podarcis siculus
AGGTTTGATCTTCTTGCAGTCCATGGGACTCTCAAGAGTCTCCTCCAGCACCATAATTCAAAAGCATCAATTCTTCAGCGATCAGCCTTCTTTATGGTCCAGCTCTCACTTCCATACATCACTACTGGGAAAACCATAGCTTTAACTATACAGACCTTTGCCAGCAAGGTGATGTCTCTGCTTTTTAAGATGCTGTCTAGGTTTGTCATTGCTTTTCTCCCAAGAAGCCTTCTTTATGGTCCATCTCTCACTTCCATCCAGTAGTGATGTATGGATGTCTTTACATTTGGTCATTCTGATGGCTGTTGTTCTTATCTGTGAAGTGGGCTGAATGAATTCTCAGCATCTTCTCCAAAATACAGTTCCCAAGATGATGTAGTAATTTATTAAAAACAGTTATAACTTACCTTCCTGTTCTGTTTTTTGTTTTTGCTTTTTTGTTTGAAAAACCCAAACAATTAAGCCAACTTGCAATATCAAGATTAAAATAATACAACTTCCACACACAAACACAAACTGGCAGAGCAACCCACCACTTAGCATCTTTTGGGGGAACTGCATTGATCAGAGGTGACCTTCCATCCATTCCTGCCATCCATTGCCTTGAAGGTAATGTCGGTGTGCCAGTTTCCCTTCTGACCACTAGACTAAGGTTACCAGATTTTTTTCAGTGAATCCAGGGACACTTTTCAACTTCAATAGGAATGATAGGATTTTGTATGGGGACTGATTTGTAAATCCGGGGACTGTCCCCGGGAAACGGGGACGTCTGGTAACCTTACACTAGACATGTGGGCAGAAATGCCAGTGGCCAGTCCCAAACTGGGACATTCTGGGGGAAAGGAAGGAGAGGGTCTGAGCCAATGTGGGAACTGTTGGATCCTTGGCCCAGCATTCAGCCTGACCCCCTTCTGGCCTGGCTACTGTGTGTGGCCCGGCTGCTAATGTGGTGCTTGCCCCATCGCTCTTGTCAGCCCCACTGGGCAGTGAGGACTGGTAGAATTGAACCCTAAACCATAGATAATTACATTGAAAGAATAGGATCGCCATATTTCAAAAAGTAAAACCAGGACACCCCAAAAGTTGCTGAATTGTTATTATTATTTTAGGAAGACCCCTTGATTGTGGAGCTTTGTTAAGGAACTCCCAAAGTTGTTGAGCTTTTTCTTTACAAAAACTGTGTCTGTCTGTCCCCCCAGTCGATCACATTATGTGGCACAGAAACACCATTTGAATGGCAATACCCATTAACTTTGGGGTGTGTGTGTGTGTGTGTTGGGATTTCAGTTCCCACCAGCTGTGAGCAGGCAGCTAGATTTTTGACATCATGTGATGTCTCTGAGCGTGAGACAGGAAGTCTCTGCCAGTTCTCATTGTAACCGGGGAGTTACTGTGAGTTACTTTCGCTTCTGAGTTGAAGCTGGAGTAGAGTCGGAGACTCTTGTGTTCTACTGCTCAGGAGAGCAGTCATGCTTGTACAGTCTTAATAAAGTAGTATGTAGACTACGGACTCTCTCTTTCTTCTGTGATGGATTGGCAGAAGAATGTGAGTGTGCTCCTCTCAGGAGGGAGGGGTCGCTTACTGCCGGTCTCTCTGGACTGAGGGAGATTTCCAGCCAGAGAGTGACCACCGGAGAGAAGCCCCGGTGTCTTGGGAAGTTGGCACCTTTCCCCGGGGGCGTTTTTCCAACAAAATTTTCCTCAACTCCCTTCAGCCCCTAGGAGTTGGCTCCTGTGTGGCCCTATGAGTAGGGTTGCCATATTTCAAAAAGTAAATACAATGACACCCCAAAAGTTGTTGAGCTTTCTTTGGAAAGACCCAAGATTGTGGAGCTTTTTTCAGGAACTCCCAAAGTTGTTGAGCTTTCTTCTAAAAAAGCGCCAAAAGAAAAGCAATTTTGACTTGCCTGAGATCCAGGACAAAGTGCCACCTTTCGGGAATTCCCCTTGGATGTCAATTCCACCTTTGAAATCCTGGTAATGTCTGGGAAAGTGGCAGACCTACCTAGGAGTGAATTTCTAGATGCTTAACCCTTACTTCCTATTTTATCCTCACGGATCACAGTGTGCCTTGAGAGAACTGTGGTTTCTTTTTACCACAGGGAGGAATTCTGCTACTCACAACTTTGAAATGAATCTCGAGTAAAATCTTGGGCATTGCCAGCCTTGCTGAAGTTAGATTTTGACTCAGATTCCTAAACAACAGCCACTAGATCCCTATCTGTTATAAGTGCAGCATTCTTGTTTTTTTCACTCAGATTGCCAATGCAGAGATCTCTGTCTGGATCGTGACCCTAACATTTGGAGAGGGACTTTAATCCTTTGTCTCCACTATGGTCCTGATCCTGAGCCTTCCCGGCGACAAGTTGTTTACAAGCTATTCTACACTTAATGGCACTGATAGAGGCCAAGCTGAGATCACTGAGACAGAAAAACGTCCCAAGTTTCCTCTTGCAATGAAAGGGATTCAAAGCAGATTCAGACCATCTGATTTAAAAACGCTCCAACTTTTTCACCAAATGCTTCCCAAGCAGAGAGCTTACATTCTTCTGTTTTTACAAAAACCGATTCAGCAGCTGCCTTTCTATCCCACGGTAAATATTTTTCTTCACACGCCTAGGAAAGCACTACCATGGGCAAGGAGGAGGAGTTGTACAGTAGCCATTAACAAATGGAAGAAAATCATAACGATGGCAAAGGGGGTGAAAAATATGGTACTTTAATTTTGCATTCTGAGGCTGCGGCAGACCCCTGAGTAACTGCATCATTTAGCAAGACGGTTTTGCACATGTACTTTATGCTTTTGCTCTGCACACTCACGGTTTTGTGTACTTTTTGATGTCTTCTTTATTGTTTGTGATTACTTTTGTTATATTCATAAATATGTAAAAAAAAAATCATATTAGTAGTGATGTATGGAAGTGAGAGCTGAGTGCTCACTGGAAGGACAGATCCTGAAGCTGAGATTCCAATACTTTGGCCACCTCATGAGAAGAGAAGACTCCCTAGAAAAGACCCCGATGTTGGGAACAATGGAGGGCACAAGGAGAAGGGGACGACAGAGGACGAGATGGTTGGACAGTGTTCTCGAAGCTACCAGCATGAGTTTGACCAAACTGCGGGAGGCAGTGGAAGACAGGAGTGCCTGGCGTGCTCTGGTCCATGGAGTCACAAAGAGTCGGACACAACTAAACGACTAAACAACAACAAGCCACCTTGAGCGTGGTTTGAATTATGGAAAGGCAGCATATAAATAAAATGGCGATGATGATGTATGTATTTGCACAAGGCTAGATAGCTCAGTTGGTGAGAGCATGGGGCTGATAACGCCAAGGTTGCAGGTTCGATCCCCGTATGGGACAGCTGCATATTCCTGCATTACAGGGGGTTAGACTAGATAATCCTCAGGGTCCCTTCCAACAATACAATGCTATGATTTTGTAGGTAGTAGGGAACATGCAAAGTGCTTTTAGCATTATGCTTCCATACAGCATGTGGGCAAAAAGAATGCCCATAGTTGTTGAGCCTGCATTTCCAGTATATAAAATTTGATTGGGTGATATATTTACCTACCGTATTGGCCCGAATATAAGCCGCACCCAAATAAAAGCCGCACCTTTAAAATTCAAGGGGGGGGGGGGAGAGAAAAAAAAGACAATACCCAAATATAAGCCGTTCCCTTAAAATTCCGCAGGCACTCACACTGGTTCCATTTTACCATAGGTCTGTTTCAGCAGTGATATAGTAAAAGCCAATTTTTGCAAGGTCGCGAATTTCAGCCGTACTTTAACTTTTCACGATCAGAATTTTTTTTGGGGGGGAGTGAGGCTTATGTTCAGGCCAATACGGTACAGTGGTACCTCGGGTTACAGACGCTTCAGGTTACAGACGCTTCAGGTTACAGACTCTGCTAACCCAGAAATAGTACCTCAGGTTAAGAACTTTGCTTCAGGATGAGAACAGAAATCGTGCAGCGGCGGCGCGAGGCCCCAGTAGCTAAAGTGGTGCTTCAGGTTAAGAACGGACCTCCGGAACGAATTAAGTATGTAACCAGAGGTACCACTGTATATTTATTTGCTTCTTATACCACTCTCACACTGTCTATGCACTTCAGGGACTGCAGCTGGGTTGCCACTGGGAGCACAGAGAGATATGTAAGATAAATAAAGCCATCAGCATAATTTAAATTCACAACCGCATTAAAATCCAAACACACATTCTTCTGAAATGGCACTCCCCACATAGACAGCTATTGGGTTTGATTTGCGAAGCCTGTGTCATTTGTTCCCGCTTGTTTTTCAAAAACCAGTATTAAACATTGCCATTTAGACAGCACTGGGGGTATGTTTTCCAGCATTAACTATGTATCTGCTTGGAACCATTTCTCCGACTTTCAGGGGGAATATTCCCAAATTAGGTGCGTCAGGAGGATAGACTAAAACGCTCGCTGATACCTCGCCGGCTCTTTTGTTGCCCAAGGGAAATTTCATCTGTCACAATTTGGTTGTGCATTTTCGTCTCTTCCTCTGTTTATTTGGCCTTTAGCTTTTTATTTTAATCCAAACATGCCAATATGGTTGGGGCTTTTATTTTTCAAAAACAGCAGCCACAAGAAGTTGACTGTAAATTGGAGAGCTGGATCCAGTTTCGCTGCTGATTGCTTAAATGGATCAATGCCTAATTTGGCTATGTTTGAACGAATTGGGAAGGGGGGGGGCAGAATTTTTTCTAAAGCTATGTCTCCCCGCCATTTTTTAAAAAATGATCTGTGCCTTCACCCATTACACCCTATTGCACTGTTTCCCCGCAAAAGATGAAATAAAAGGTTCCCCATTTGTAGAAACAGGATACACAGGATACACCTTCTTGCAAGGACAATTTGGCCTCAGTCACTGGGCATAAGACAGAGCATCACCAGGTAGATGCAACAGCTGCATCCCAGTAAAAACGCCAGCAAAAAAAGACCAACCTGATCCCAATTGATGCCTACTAAAAACTCACCTTTTCAGACCCTCCAAGTGTCCCTATTCTCTCTCTCTCTCTCTCTCTCTCTCTCTCTCTCTCTCTCTCTCTCTCTCTCACACACACACACACACACACAATTAAATTTTCTGTTTTACAATTTAAAATACTCATTTAAACATCCTTAAAATATACGCCGGCTCCCTCGGCCAATAAAGCGAGACGAGCGCCGCAACCCCAGAGTCGGTCACGACTAGACCTAATGGTCAGGGGTCCCTTTACCTTTACCTTTAAAATATAAATGACTTCCTTTCTACTCAGTCCACGGTTCATTTTGCATTTCAACCTGAAAAGTTTTTAATTTTTGACGTTTTATTGTGCTTTTAATTTTCTGTTGGGAGCTGCCCAAAGTTGCTGGGGAAACCCAGCCAGATGGGCAGGGTATATTAATTATTATTATTTCATAAATCCCTCATATTTTACAAAAACTAAACCATTCAGTATTCCATTATTACATCCATCAACACTTATTTACACTGTTGAATTTATCTTAATGCTCAATGTTTTCAAGTGTACACAATTTCCCCCCATATATTCAATAAATGTTTTCCAGTCTTCTCTCAAGTGTCTCTGTTTTCCAGGGACGTCCCTGATTTAGAGAAGCCATCCCAGTTTCTGATTTGATCCTGGAATGTCCCGCTTTTCTTTAGGATGTCCCTGTTTTCATTGGAGAAATGTTGGAGGGTGTGGAGTTATCTGGCCCCCAGCTGAAGGCAATCCTGTATAGGGAAGGGTTTTTTTTTTAAAAAAAGTTTAATGTTTTATTACATTTTTATATATGTTGGAAGCTACCCAGAGCAGCTGGGACACTCTGTGTTGGGTATAAATAGTAAAATTATCATTATGGAATGGGACGTCTCTATTTTCATCAGAGAAATGTTGGAGGGTATGTTGTTTTAGCCTCATTTCATCATCCTACGATCTCTATCCTTTCCCCTCCACTCCTGTATCTTCTAGTCTTTCAGACTGTAAGCCTGGGGCAGGGCTAGTATATTGTGATTTATGTACAGCATAATGTAAATGCTGCAGAAATAATAACTTACCATGCATTGCATATCCCGTTGCCTGTAGCTATTGTTCCCACTGGGTGTTGGACCTGGGTCTTAGAGATGCAGGTCCACGTTCAGCCTCATCATCAACCTTCTACATACAGGGTTGCCATGGTTCTTGACCTCTACCTTCTTTCTGAAAAATGGGAGTAATGTATAAGACACAAGCTATAATGCAAGAGCAGCAAGATGGCTGATCTATGCTTGCAGCGGATTTGAGAAGGTCAGTTCCTGGAATTAGAAAATATTTCAAGGGGGGCGGGAGGCAAAGTCATCTTGTTATGCTGTTTTTATTTATTTAAATGAATGTACACCTTTCCGTTCAGAGCAAGAAAGCTTCTGCAAGTAGCTTATAACAATCTGAAAACAACTTTAAAGCAAAAATAGTAGACGATAAGAACCCAGTGCAGTAACAGCAACAGTATCAACCAGAACTGAACACATATAAATTATTGTAATGAGAAAAGCAACAGTGCCTATGTAACCACAGCAGCTAGGATTTTATATGTGCAGAAATGGAAGAGAGATAGGCTTGCCATATTTCAAAAAGTAAACTTCCTTCTGATACCTGCAAAGTTATTCAGCTCTGTTTTTAAAGGAAACCACCGAAATTGTTGAGCTTTTTTTGGGAAAGAAACCCAAATTGTTCCACTTTGGGGGGAGAACCTCCCCCAAAATAGTAATTTTAAGCTTTTTGAGCTGTTTCCACTGATCACGTTGACATACACCATGACATTTTGCCAGTTCGGCAAAATTCCCTCCCTGACGCCATTTTTACACCAGAAAACCAGGACATGTCAGGAATTTTCCTGACGTACGGCAAGACTAAGAGGAAGAAGTTCCAACTAAAGAAGAAGGGGTAAGTGAGATAAAGGACAATGTAGAAGTGGCAAAATTAACAGCAAAATTAAGAGAATCTAATGATGAGTGTCTTGTGGAAGAATGGATGCCTTTTTTGGACTAAAGAAATATAGCATGATGAACTCATGAGCAGGATTTGAGCTATGAGCAACAGAAGTAATTAGATTGTAATATTGTAGTTATTTGTTGATAGGTAGAAGATAGGATGCAGCAGAAGGAGAGGGGGAAAAACTGGAAAAAGGGGTGGAAAATTGACGAAAAGAAAAGACGAAATTGTGACTGTCTATGTTAAAAATGTTGAAAGTTAATCAAATATAATAAAGAGAGAGAAAGAGAAGCAACAATACACTACTCGAATACTCAGGAGCACAAATAAAAAAGGTAAAGGTACCCCTGCCCGTACGGGCCAGTCTTGACAGACTCTAGGGTTGTGCGCTCATCTCACTCTAGAGGCCGGGAGCCAGCGCTGTCCGCAGACACTTCCGGGTCACGTGGCCAGCGTGACGAAGCTGCTCTGGCGAGCCAGAGCCGCACACGGAACACCGTTTACCTTCCCGCTGGTAAGCGGTCCCTATTTATCTACTTGCACCCGGGGGTGCTTTCGAACTGCTAGGTTGGCAGGCGCTGGGACCGAGCGACGGGAGCGCACCCTGCACAAATACCAGCCAATAATAATCAAAGAATCAAACAACCAATAATAATTATAATATAATATCAATAATAGGGACGCGGGTGGCGCTGTGGGTAAAAGCCTCAGCGCCTAGGGCTTGCCGATCGAAAGGTCGGCGGTTCGAATCCCCGCGGCGGGGTGCGCTCCCGTTGCTCGGTCCCAGCGCCTGCCAACCTAGCAGTTCGAAAGCACCCCCGGGTGCAAGTAGATAAATAGGGACCGCTTACTAGCGGGAAGGTAAACGGCGTTTCCGTGTGCGGCTCTGGCTCGCCAGAGCAGCGATGTCACGCTGGCCACGTGACCCGGAAGTGTCTCCGGACAGCGCTGGCCCCCGGCCTATAGAGTGAGATGGGCGCACCAACCCCAGAGTCTGTCAAGACTGGCCCGTACGGGCAGGGGTACCTTTACCTTTACCTTAATATCGATAATAGTAGTAGCAAATAAAAGGGAAAGAAATAAAAACCAACCAGTAATAATAGCAATAGCCCAGTGGTACCCAACAACAGTAATATTAAAAATAAGAAATAAACATAGCAATGAATGGTTTTAAATAGCAGCCAAATAATAGCAGCAGCAATAACTTGAAGTAACAACAATAACAAATAATAGCATTTATTTATTGTCTTTTTTCACCTGTCCTTCAGCAGGCGGGCCCAGCGTGTATTACAGCATATAAAAACACAATTATTAAAACAGTCAAATGAAACAACCTCACTCATAACCCCCCACATCAGTAATCCATACAACGTATTGCTGCTTGGGAAGAAGGGTAGAATATAAATTGAATAAATAATACAGGGATCAGTTCGTCTGTTTTCAAATCCAGAGTAAAGAGGTATGTCCTCAGCCACCAATGGGAGCTGTACAGAGATGAGGTAGGGAAACATTTTTGGACCAGTGGGCCAGCTCTTCATCCCCTCACCCCGTGGGTCAACTTGGGCAGGTGGGTGGGGCCATTTCCTGATACTATAATGCAGTGGTTTTCAACCAGTGTGCCGTGGCACCCTGAGGTGCCTTGAATGATGGTGTGATGGCCTGGGAATCTGATTCAGAAGCTGAACCTGAGGAGTCCCAGCCTGCACAGGAGTCCCCGCCTCCAGGGCTGGCTGAGCCGGGGCAGGGGCTTGAATCTGAAGGGCCTGCACCTGTGCCGGATCCTCAGGAGCAGACATCCGATGTATCCACTCTGGCTCCAGAGGTGATTGAGGACCCATTGCCTGCAGGTGCGCCTCTCCCAGCTCTGTCAGGGGAAGGTGAAGCTGCCCCTGGGTCCAGTAACCCTCCAGTCTCTCCCGAGCTGCAGAGGCTCAGGGCAGAGAGGCGGAGGGAACTGGTTTCTCTCAGGAGGAGTGCTCGCCTTAAGGCCAGGAGAGGCGGGTCACCTGTGGGCCGGGACCGCCCCTGGCCTCAGAGAAGATAAGGGCCAGTCAGCCCAGTCCCAGGTTGCAGGAGCAATGTGGTTGGAAACCTGTTTCTGCCAGCACCCAGACCTGTTTTTCCGGAGTTCCCGACCACGCTCAACTTCTTTCTTTGGACCCTGCTTCGCCCTTGGTGGACAGTCTCCAGACCCTTGACCCAGCCTCATGGTAACCCGCCCCCCGGGACCAGCACAGGTGGTCAAGGGTGCTGTGGCCTCTGTCCCTCTTTCCTCTTCTCCCTCCTCTGATGCCCTCTCATGTGTCTGCCTCCCAAGGGCTTGCACAGCTGTTTGTTGCAGCAGTCCTGGCTACAAGCTCCGCAGGCAAATGGTGTCTCAGGGGCTGGTCAGGGGGTGCTGGTTGCCAGGAGCTGAGGCAGCCTTGGAGTAAGCAAGCAGGCAAGCGGGTGAGGGAGCCCAGCCTGCCAGCCCTTGCTGAGAAAGCCAGTGTGGTGTAGTGGTTAAGAGCGGTAGACTCCTAATCTGGTGAACCGGGTTCGCTTCCCCGCTCCTCCACATGCACATGAGGCCCTAGGCTTCAGCCTACTTAGGCTATACATAAATCCAGCACTGTTCATGGTTCTTTCCCAACTTAACTTTTTTCTCTTTTAAAAAATGCTTCCCCTCCCTCCACATACTTCCAATCTAGTCACTAGTATAACTTACATCCTTGCATTTGTGAAAGAATAAACCTGGGATACCTTTTCACAGCTGCTGAAAGAATCCCCTTTGATCCATTTCCTCTCGGAAAGACAAAGCCCCCCAAAAACCAGATTACGTGGGTCAGGATCCTGACACCTCTTGTTTAGCCATAAGCAGGTAGAGGGATTAGAGTGAGTCCGAATGTGGGGTTCGACAGCTTTGTGCTATGAAATCGGATATATATTTTCCAAGGTATTCTAGGAGTATTTTTCACCGGACTCTAATTCCTTTGCAAGAAAAAGCAGCACATACAAGCATCTTTAGTGCAATTCTGTGTACAAAACCAAACAGCTAATATAGTATTTGGAATAATTGATGAATAGCAAACATTTCTGACATTACACAGCACCGTGGAGGCTGTTTGTTCCATTCATTTTCTTGGTGTTAAGGCTAATTGCTTCTCTTTAGAGTATGCACTGCTTTATCGCTATTAACTTATATAGAGTTTTCTTTTTAAGGAATAGAAGCTTTCTTCTCTAAATTATGAGGGCTGTAGCTCAGTGTGGGAACACAAGCTTTGGACGCAGAAAGCTCCCAATTCAATTGTTCAAAACTGTAGTGTCGATCTCCAAGAAAGATTCATAGACTTGAGCAG
The DNA here is from genome assembly GCA_034642415.1 of Podarcis siculus. Lineage (NCBI taxonomy): Eukaryota > Metazoa > Chordata > Lepidosauria > Squamata > Lacertidae > Podarcis > Podarcis siculus. The sequence goes on from JAXCMG010000069.1 coordinate 3,372,261, forward strand.
CTTTCTGTGCATTTTTCAGTATTATACATTGGGATCCTTATTAAGGTTCAGGTCCTATTGAACTGGTTGGACACATCTTTGGAGATGGGGGTGTGCCTTGAATCTAGAACAACCAGGTGTTAAAGTGAATCAGAGCCTGTGTCTCCACAATGCTCCCTCCTTGAATTGAAATACAGCTTAGTTTAAGAACAGCTTAGCTTATGAACAACTTGGATTAAGAACGCTGCAAACCCAGAAGTAGGTGTTTTGGTTTGTGAACTTTGCCTTGGAAGCAGAACTTGTTGAGTGTGTTCCATTTGTAAATTGAGTCCCCCGCTGCTATGGGAAAGCACGCCTTGGTTTAAGAACACTTTGGTTTAAGAATGGACTTCCGGAACGGATTAAGTTCGTAAACCAAGGTACCACTATATTCAGCAAATTTGCTATTCTCCCAAGAAGCGAAGGTGTTTCTAAATTTCTCTATGAGTTATAGATACAGAGATAATTCCTTGATCAAGAACACCTACAGATTCTCTACAACAGAGGGCAAGAGCAGCATTGCATCATTTTTTGGACAGCTTGAATTTATCAGATTTGTTAGGAAGGTTCTGGCATGTTTTCTTTAGTTGTACTTGGAGTCAGATCTCTGAACATACAGGTAGGGAGCAGGGGCGGTTGCACCGGATGCAAAATTTCAACACCTGGTGCTGCCTCAATACAGCTGTGCGCTTCCATCACTGGGCTCAATGCGAACCAGGAAGTGACCTTTCTAGACAACAGTATGACTCTTCTTTTCTTATCTCTGCGGCTGCAATTTCCTGGGTGACACAGATGCCGGTAGGCAGTTGAATGCGCATGCGTACTCCATTTTGTTTCCCTATCTCCCACCCACCCTCACTCCGCATGGCTCCGGGTGCTGGCAACCCACACTACGCCACTGAGCGAGCCACCCTCAGCAGCAGACTTATGGTAGTGCCTTGGATTCCTAGTGGTAGGGTTGCCATATTTCAGGAAGTGAAAATGAGAGCGCAGAAGTTGTTGAGCTTTTTCTTTTGCAAAATCTCCCAAGAAGAAAACAGTTTTTGAGCAGTGTCTAAAACATTTCAGCAAAAAAACCCTCACCCACCTACACAGTGGGTTGCCACATGCCCGCGTTTTCCCGGACAATTCAAACGACTGCCGAAATTTCTGCCTGGGCGAGACTTTCAACAGCAGAATCCCAGCAATGTCCGGGATTTTCCAGACATATGGAAGCCCTACCTAGTGGTTTTGCACAGGGCAATTGATGTTACAAGGCTTGTGGACACCATTCCAGGCTCTCCAGGAAAGTCTAAAGGTAAGATACACATTTGTGGGTAAGGTAACATCCTTGCTTCCATATGAATGAATGAATGAATTTATTATTTCGGTCACAGACCAGTTCCAGCTCACATACAATATCAGGGAAGTCATAAAACTTGATAGGGATACATTTGAATTTGCATTTAGGTATAACAGGGACAATACAGATATAGCAACAGTTAAAAATATATGTTAAATCTTAATCACTAAAATATAAGCTCCATAAAGTGCAAGTAGATAAATAGGTACCGCTCCAGCGGGAAGGTAAATGGCGTTTCTGTGCGCTGCTCTGGTTCGCCAGAAGCAGCTTAGTCATGCTGGCCACATGACCCGGAAGCTGTACGCCGGCTCCCTCGGCCAATAAAGTGAGATGAGTGCCGCAACCCCAGAGTCGGCCACGACTGGACCTAATGGCCAGGGGTCCCTTTACCTTTATATTTATACACATGTGTGACTTTATTCCTGATAGAGGCAACATCTGATCCATATGTATTTTTGAGACCACGGAAAGAGTGCTACAATAGCATATCACCGAAAATTCATCTGCACCTTCGTTCATCTAAAAACTAATTTCTTGCTCTGTTTTCCTCCTACCAAGGAGCAAGCTGGTGCAGCTCTTGGGTCCAGGATCCAGTGATTTCTGAGCTGGATCCGCCCGTCTTGATTTGGCGGCTTTCTGCAGGCTACCCCAGCAGGGCTTCCATCAGTGGTAGTTCTGCTCACTTTTCGTGGATTGAATGAGGAGCTCTGCACTGCTGAAATGATACAGGCAGAGACCAGCAAGTCTGGGTGGAGGAATGATGATGATGATTTATTATTTATTGAATTTACCATATTTTTGCTCTATAAGACTCACTTTTTCCCTCCTAAAAAGTAAGGGGAAATGTGTGTGTGTCTTATGGAGCGAATGCAGGCTGTGCAGCTATCCCAGAAGCCAGAACAGCAAGAGGGATCGTTGCTTTCACACGATCCCTCTTGCTGTTCTGGCTTCTGAGATTCAGAATATTTTTTTTCTTGTTTTCCTCCTCCAAAAACTAGGTGCGTCTTGTGGTCAGGTGCGTCTTATAGAGCGAAAAATACGGTATATAATGCCCTATACCCAGAGGTCTCAGGACGGTTCACAGAACAAAACCAAAATATAAAACCACAAAATATATAATCAAAATAGCAACAGCAACCCAATGACCCCCCTCTGCCAATTCCAAACAGAACCACCCCCCAGCATTGTGCAAAGCAGAGTTTCGATTGCAGCCTTGGTCTGGATCCAAACCATAGTATCTAAAAATATGGTGTTTCACTGGAAACGGCACCGCTGAAACTAGCAACAGGGCGGTGTGTTCTCATGAACGAACAAAGCACATTAATTTCAATTTTAAACTTTACATTTAGAGGCCCAGTAGGGATCAAATGCATTCTTTAGTTTGACTTAAACACTTAGTACTAATGAATCTTTTATTTGAGAGATAATGGTTACTAATTAAAGAGCTTTATTTTAAGCTGCCTCCAAAAATACTTCACTTCATCATCGGAAGAAACAATTACTGTGTGTTGCACATAAGGGGAAAGTTCCTTTCCAATTTCCCCCTAAACTTCGGAGAAGTTGTGCTTTGTATCCTGCTTAGTAATTCATTTAAGGCCACCCGGACTTCATGTGGCAAGCCAAGGCTTCCTAAATTTAATAGGAGAGTGGCTGGGCACCACTAGATGTGACAGCGAGAGATTCATGGTTGGACCTCCCAGAGTTTTTTGAAAGGGCAAATGCAACTGTACAAGCCCCTGACTTAGACTGAGTTGCAAGGTGATTTTCTCACCTGTCAAACTCTTTGCTTCCCAAGGAAAATGTACCCATACTGTGAATATGATGGGTGCCATCCAGCCTTAGTGATATTCAGAGGAGACCCATTAAAATCAATGGACTTAACCATTTTGTTCAAGTTCCATTGGTTTTAGTGAGTCTACTCCTCAAGTACGACTTTGCTAGATCTCACCCCGTGTGTTTTGCTCTGCAGAGAAAATGGCAGCTATAGCACAGGGGGTTAGCTAGACTGGTGACTGGGAGTGGCTGCCGAGACCATGTAACACTGGTCCTGAAAGACCTATATTGGATCCCAGTACGTTTCTGAGCACAATTCAAAGTGTTAGTACTGACCTTTAAAGCCCTAAATGGCCTTGGCCCAGTATACATGAAGGAGCATCTCCACCCCCATCGTTCAGCCCGGACACTGAGGTCCAGCTCCGAGGGCCTTCTGGCGGTTCCCTCACTGTGAGAAGTGAGGTTACAGGGAACCAGGCAGAGGGCCTTCTTGGTAGTGGCGCCCGCCCTGTGGAACGCCCTCCCATCAGATGTCAAGAAAATAAACAACTACCTGACTTTTAGAAGACATCTGAAGACAGCCCTGTTTAGGGAAGTTTTTAATGTTTGGTGTTTTATTGTGTTTATAATATCCTGTTGGAAGCCGCCCAGAGTGGCTTGGGAGGCCTGGCCAGATGGGTGGGGTATAAGTAATAAATTATTATTATTATTATTATTATTATTATTATTATTATTATTATTATTAGGATCCAAAAGGTTAAATTTTGAAGGGGACAGGGGCAGCCAGATACTATAGATTTTAAAACTGCCGTTGTAATTGTGGTTTTTGGATCTGATCTTACCAGATTTTGTGCAAGCTGCCCTGGGCACCCTTTGGGGATAAAGGGTGGATATAAATTTAGTAAAAACGAGTAAAAAGCTTTCCCACTTACCGCTGCTGAACAAGTTACATATGAACTGGGCTTCAGTCTACTATGTGCAAACTTTCTAAATGTTAGGCTGGTCATGCATGCTGACTATTTGAACAGGTAGTTATTTGCCTACATCAGGGTTCATGAACCAGCAAAAACGCCCAGTCTACACTATATCAGGTTTCTATAATTTTATTTTATTTTTGTATTTTTGCATTTTAAAGGTGGTGTTTTTTGTGAGCTTTATTTTGCACGAGAATAGCAGTGACAGTAAACGGGAACAAAAATTTCAAAGTCTACAAATGAAATACAAAATGTAATCTTCATCATCATTTCTCTGCTATCAACCTCCAAAGTTGGGGTTGATAGCAATTGGAGCTCAACAACATTCTGAAGGCTGCAGGTTCCCTGTCTCGGTTCTAAAGGATTTTTAGGTATTTAGGTACATTTAGGTACATTTTGTTTGGAAGTTTGGAAGTAGTCCTGGGCCGAAATCTTCCCTCCAGTTTCTTGGAAGTTTTATTCCCTGCAAAATAGGCGTCTACTTTTCTGCCTTGTTAATAGGACACTTTTTTGAATTCATGTTGGTGTGTTTGGGTTTATGCATTATCCATAATTATTTAAAGGCATTCATATAATGCTTAATCATTAGCATTTCTAAGGGGTGTGTGTGTGTGACTTCAGCTTCCCTTACTGCTGCAAGATGGCCCAGAGAGGTGTGTGGAAATGTGTGTTTTTCTTTTGCGCTTCCTGATCTGGGACGAGTTATCTCATGACATCTTCCTGTGGGCTTTAATTGAAGCTCAGGAAACAAAGGGAAGCCATCTGCCTAGAACCTGAGATTGATGCGGTTGCCGGTTTTGTTATTTAGGGAATCTTTCCATTCTGGTTTCTTTAAAGGTAAAACAAACAAACAAACAGTAAAAGAAAATACCTTCAATGTTAAAACAAAAAAATATATAAACGAACAGTTGCCCGGAGAATTATAGGCCTCCTTCTCATGTTTCTGCACTTACAGGAAAGCCCAGCTGAGGGTGGCACTGCAGAAAGCATGCAGACAATCTTACAACTCTGGTAAGTGCAACAGAAACCCATGAGGATTTCACAGAAATGTTTCCTTTGATAATTTTCAAACACAATTTCTTTTCTCATTTGTTGACGAAGAATGGGCAAAAAAAGACAAATGAAAGTTTCTTAAAGATGCCTCGTCTTTGTCTTTTAGGGAAAAAGAAAATTCCCAGGTTTCTCTGAGGAAAAGAGATAACTGCTAAGCCAGCTTAACATGTAGTGTAAGCAGGACTATTTTTCAGCCGGAACTTACCGGAACTCTCAGGTGGGCGCCATGGCCATTCTAAGAGAACAAGGGAGGCATTCGTGGTGAGTTCTGGCACCTCTTTTTCCAGAAAAATAGCACTGGGTGTAGGTATACCTCTGAACTTCATAATTTCTATCTATTCACACGGTAAAGTGGTAGTCACAACACCTGCTGTCTTGTTACTGCAGTAGGCGATAAAAAATCCTTCCCGTTGATTGAGAGCTTCTTTAGCTGTTAAACAAGTGCCAACTTTGGAAGAGTAGACAATATTCTTTTTCAGTGCAAGCAGAGCAGTAGATTGAGGTGTCTACAAAGATGCTTTTCAGTGCTAAGTGAGCTGCCCTTTCCATGATTATGGCTGGAATTCTACGGGTGTTGAGGATTCGAAGAGTTTTCACACAGTGTCCATCGTTGGAGAGACCTTTGTTTGCTTTTAAATTGATGGCCGGGAAGAAGAAGAAGAGTTTGGACTTGATATCCTGCCTTTCGCTCCCCTTAAGGAGTCTCAAAGTTGCTAACAATCTCCTTACCCTTCCTCCCCCACAACAAACACTCTGTGAGGTGAGTGAGGCTGAGAGACTTCAGAGAAGTGTGACTAGCCCAAGGTCACCCAGCAGCTGCATGTGGAGGAGCGGTGAAGCGAACCCGGTTCACCAGATTACGAGTCCACTGCTCTTAACCCCTACACCACACTGGCTGGTATTATTGCTCTGGCATTGGGAGCAGGTATCCTGCACTACGGGTGGGGGGGCTGTTGTCAGCGCAGTGCCAAGCACCCCCTGAAGTTTAGGCTCTGCCACCCGTTGGTCACACATGGCAGTGCAGTCGGATGTTGGTTTCTCAGTCGCGCTCCTCTTAGGGGAGCTCTCTACAGGTGTAGTGAATAAGAGAGCATTATGCAAAAGACCAAGAGTTCATTAGCGGCGATCTAATTATCACTTGATGGATTTTGTGAGACTGCGGTGTTTTTTAGAGCTCATTGGTGATGCATAAAACTTGAGTTAACAGCCTCGTATCCAGCCGTTTATAATAGTTACTATTAATGGTGTGAAATTGCACAGCAATTGCCGCTGAGTAAAAACTCAAGCCATGGTGGACTTGCCCCGTTGATTTCATTAAAAACTATTTTTTTCCATTTTTTGATTTAACAATAATAACCATCATTTACATTTACATACATACTTATTTTAACTTATCTCCTCCCCTTCCTTGGTTTCTGATAAAAACTGCATCTCCCCCAACCAGCAAATCCAATGAATTGTGGATTGAATGTCTCACCTCAGCCCAGAACATGGGTGGTGTTAAGTTGTGGGTGAACATATCAGACGACACAGCGATTCTTTAAACAGCTCTTGTTTATTCACAGGCCAGAACAGAACTGAACTGAAGGGTTCAGTCAGCCTGCTTATATAGACCTCCAGTACAACGTAACTGTAACAATTTTCTAAAACTATCCAATCACTGAACGTCACTTTCGATCCCTTATTTGCATAACTATCTACAGTACCCCCCTGCTGGCCCAGGGTGAGAACTGCAGTACATAACAGGTGGAGAGTACAGTAATCTCCACCAATGGCCATGTAAGTTGGCCTGGACATTCCTGTTTGCAACTCTCCTACCATGGTTCCTGCTCCCTCCTCAGTGCCTTGACTTGGTGGTTTCCGGTCGCCGAATGAAGCCAAGCAGCTACTGCCCAGGCTTCTAGCAGTAACGGGCAGGTGTCAGTCCAAGTGGACGCTCTATCTGGTGTACTGCAGATGCCAAACTTGGCTGCTTGTACTGTGTGCAGCTTGGCAGGACAAAACCCCCTCTCTTCTTTCCTTCGTTTTATGCAGCCATTAAAACATGTTTCCCCACCAATTCATTCCAAATCATCTCCCAGAAGTCTTTTACTATCTTACAAGACCACCACATCTGATAAAATGTGTGCCCCATTGATTTCGAGGGGACAAAAGCGTGACTAACTTGCAGAGCCAGCCAAACCACGGCCAGGCAGATGTTGGGCATGACACAGCTGTATAGCCACTGCTACATTCCTGCAGAAGGCAAGGAGAATTTTACCCTGGGGTATGTCAGCCCCGGAGCTGGCATAGTGATCGATTCTGATGCTATCAAGGGATGGCAATGAGTCTGGCTCTGATCCAGTGAATCGTGGGTTGGCCCAGGTCATCCCCAATCCTGTTTCGTTGGGAATGCCCACTGGGAATGTCCACATTTGGTGGGCTGAATAGGGAGCCCTATACTTGCAAGGCAATACTGGGGCAACACAGTCAGATGGGCAGCATATGAATAACAAAATCATCATCCTCACTGCATGGCTGAAGGCTGCCAGAGCTTTTGTTAGCTTGGCAGAGAGAGAACTTCTCCTCATCCAATTCCCCCTCTCCCAGAGTTGTGGATCAAGGACGGCACCCTTAGTGTAGAATGGATCCCGTCCACAGAACAGTGTCATATGTCTTATTTTACTACCCATTACCAGGGCAAGAGGAGCGGGTGGCAGGAAAATGGACAGAAGCCATATGTAGCCCAAATGCGGCGGATGCTAAAACTTTATTATCTCGCTTTTTAAAACACAAACGCACACAACAATCAAAAACTTGTTTTTGTTTTGGAATGACTGTTTGAATATCATTTGCCAGCAGCAATTTGCCAGCGGTTTTTAACTTTTCCTTTTGTTGTACGCACTTTAATCTGGAGCTGTAAAAACCTCCCAATTAAGCTTTCTGAATAAAATATAAACGTTTAAAAGCAGCTCTCTTTGAGCGCCGCTGAAACAATGCACACAGGAGACCGTAGCGAAGGCCTTGCTTCCATGTCGAAAGTGCTTCCTAGCCTGCTTTGTAGGGTTGCTCAGAGGAAGTCAGGCCAAGGAAGGATATTAAAGAAAGAAGGAAAGGAGCCACTACAGACCTTCCCTTTGCAAATTTGGTTGGTTTATTTCTATCATTGCTGGCTCCCCTGCAATTTTCCTGGACGGTATCAAAGCATTCCTTCGGAGTTCTGCATACCCCAAATCTCTCCTCGCTTCGACAGAAGCACACGCTTTTTGTGGGGATAATATCACTTGCTGCAAAACAGTGTTAGGGAAAAAAACACCTTCAAACCCACGTGATTCTGGAAACAGCCAATCTTCACTGGTTTCAGAAACAACCTCTTCAGATTCTGTATATCATAAAATAGGGATGACTTTCACCATGGCCAACCAAATGCTGGTAGAGAAGCTCTCAAGAAGGACATGATTTCAGAATTCCACAAAACCTACTGTATTTTTTGCTCTGTAAAACTCACTTTTTCCCTCCTAAAAAGTAAGGGGAAATGTGTGTGCGTCTTATGGAGCGAATGCAGGCTGCGCAGCTATCCCAGAAGCCAGAACAGCAAGAGGGATTACTGCTTTCACTGCGCAGCAATCTCTCTTGCTGTTCTGGCTTCTGAGATTCAGAATATTTTTTTTCTTGTTTTCCTCCAAAAGCTAGGTGCGTCTTGTGGTCTGGTGCATCTTATAGAGCGAAAAATACAGTATATTCTGTATCACGCTTCCTCTACCAACGCCCTACTGGAACAAGTGAATCTCTATTTGTCTCCTAGATTACAGTAATGACGGAGCAAGGCCATGGGGAGATCATTCAAGAGTTTTGGAGCTGCCACCAACAAGCCCCTGCTATGGGTCCACACACTCTGTATGTCCTCAATTGGCCCCTGGCAAATTGGTATGGGAGGAATTGCTGCCACAGATTACATTTCATAACCAAAATACAGTCTTTCTACTTGCTCCTTTTGTAGGGTTGCCGTATTCCCAAAAGTGAAAATCTGTACAAAGTTGTTGTGCTTTTTTCGGGAACATCTCCTCCCAAAAATTCATTTTTGGGCTTTTCTTTGATTTTTAAAGATTTTTTTTAAAAAAAAAGAAAAAAAGAATGCCCTACTTGCCATATGTTCGGGTTTTCCCGGACATTTTTGCCAAATCAGCAAAAATCCACCCGGATGCCATTTTGCTGAATGATTCCCGGACATGTCTGGGAAAACCCGGACACATGGCAGCCCTTCTTTATGTTTAATTTTAAAAAAATGTATACGGCTGCCTCGGTCTTTCCCCTTTCCTTCTTTCCAAGTGGCTTCCAATTTTCCAAAGGAATCTCCCAGTTTCTAGGCAGGCAGATCCACAGGTGATGTTTAGTTCTTCCCTTTGTTGCTGCTATAATTAGCATGAAGAATTGAACCTCTTACTAACATAAGCTTTCTTGATTGATTTCCCCCAAAACCAATTGTCTGGCAGTCCCTCCCTATCTGACTTACCAGATAATGATTGGTTTACATCACTAGGGATGCATGGGCAGCTTTTGCCCAATTGCGATGAGTTAATGTTTTGAAAAGAAGGTAAGCCTTACAAATGGGGCTCTGAGTCCATCTACCTGTCACTGGAGTGTGCCGGCAGTAAATCACACTGTTCGCAGTTGGAGTTAACTCTTTATTAGCAAAAACATTTGTAGCATATGAACAACTTGCATATAAACACAGACTTGCCATGGACAAATTCAATGATATTCGGAATGTTCTTACAAATACTGTAATAGGTTAAGATCTGGCAAAGTACAATAACAACTTTGTAAAGTATACACTTTGGGGTTTTTCTCCTCCCCTCTTTATATTCCTTCTACACTGGTGCTGTTTCTCTTTTTCTTTCTCTCTCTTTTATTTATGTCTTATCATGTTTAAGATAAAGGTAAAGGGACCCCTGACCATTAGGTCCAGTCCTAGCCGACTCTGGGGTTGCGGTGCTCATCTCGCTTTATTGGCCGAGGGAGCCGGCGTACAGCTTCCGGGTCATGTGGCCAGCATGATTAAGCCACTTCTGGCGAACCAGAGCAGCGCACGGAAACGCCGTTTACCTTCCCGCCAGAGTGGTACCTATTTATCTGCTTGCACTTTGACGTGCTTTCGAACTGCTAGGTTGGCAGGAGCAGGGACCGAGCAACGGGAGCTCACCCCGTTGCGAGGATTCGAACTGCCAACCTTCTGATCGGCAAGTCCTAGGCTCTGTAGATTAACCCACAGCGCCACCCATGTCCCTTATCATGTTTAGTGCACATATAATTATGTACTTTTGGAACTTCCAATAAAGATGTCTGAAATAAATGAATAAATGAATAAAAACACCCCCCCCCTTTATTAGCAAAAATGCAATCTCCACAGACCTGGTTAAGTGTCAAGCCTAATGAGCAGAGCAGCTTATCCCTGGTAGGTCTGGCCCCATGAATCACTTGCCAAGATTGAAAGTCCCCACCTCCACACAGCCATCTAAGTCCCCTCCTCTCCAGGGCTTTCTCCAAGCAATTGGAGATGGTTCCTGTGTGCAGCTAACCTCTTCTCTGCCCTTTTCATGCCTCTTCTGGTTCTGGGAGACCGCAGGAGAGGGGAGCTTGTCTCAGCAGGAGATGAAGACACCCATGACTCTTCACCAGTCTGATTCATCTCTGCCTCTCAGCCTTCCTGCTTTCCTGCTCCAGCTTCTGCAGATTCTGGAGCCACGGACTCTCCCAGCTCACTAAGCTCTGTAACCCCTTCAGCTTCTGACACCTCCAATTCCCAGTCTTCTCCCTGTAACCACTCATCATTGTCCCACCACCACTCCCTGGGCTCCAAGCCTTCTTTCCTTGGTGGTTCTCCAGCTGGTTCCTCCCACCATTCCTCTGCGTCCAACCAGTCCATGACGCCACCTCAGGGATAGGGAAACCTTGGCCCTCACAGGATTGCTGGACTCCTGCTTTTATCAGCCTCAGCCGGCATGGTCAATGGTCAGGAGTGATGGGAGTTGTAATTCAACACATCTGCAGGTCAACATGTTTGGGTTTGTGCGTGTGTGAGTCATAACACAAAATGGCTGCCACATCTAAAAGAACACCAAGCGAGACGGGATCACAAAATGGTGCAAGCGTGTCCCAGTCACCAATATCAGTCTTCCTCTTCAGTGGGAAAAAGGCTCCTATATCAGTCACCCCTATGGCCACTCACAGAGACAAACCCTTTGCTCCTCTCCTCTGTTCAGAAAGAGAGGGAGGTTGGATGTCCAGTCCTGGCACCCACTGAAATGTGGGAATGTTCAAAGGCTGTGTGCTCAATGTAGAATAGGCTCGACCACTGCAAACAGGAACTAAGCAGGGTGAACAGCAAACAGTTTCACATGCATTGTGGACCTGCATTTAGTGAGATCTTTCATGGGTGCTGTAGGAGATGCTGGCTTGGAGATATTTACTGAGACCTCTCTGCTGCAAATACTAATATTGCACAGTTTGAAACGACTGGAAGCATAAGAACGGACTCCTTTTGGAAATGAATCCTTGTCCAGGCCCATAAAAAATATTATTGAAACTTTTACTGGCAGAACTCTTCAAAACAAAACATTAGCATCGAACATACATCCATACAACATCTTGTGCTGTCTAGCACAGGCTCTGCATCCTACAAAATATGAATAATCCAAACAGTCCTATAATTAAAGGTGTCTCTCTCTCTCTCCACAGCCTGCGTTCCAGCCTCCATTGGCTTTAGGCAGTTTACTCTCCCTTCAGGAGAACTTAATTTACATCCTTACTCCAAGAAGTTTGGGAGACAAAAGGACCAAAGGCAACCCCTTTCAAAATGGAGATTTGCAACCCAATACTTCTCACATGATCTAAGGTTACAACACTCACATGTTAGCTACCAGAGAATAACAATCAGTTAGTTAATCGTTAACCCATTAAGGAGCTCAGAGTCCTTTAGAAAACAACATTGGGGGGGAGAACACTAATGTTAGCAACCCTTCAGCGATACACATTTAGCCATTTTTTGTTTCTGTGTGAATTAAATCAGTTATACTTGATTCTCTCGTGGGTGGCAAAGGAGGTACTCAGGTCCCATACAAATGCAACAAGAAGTTTCGAAGCAGAACAAAAAGGTTAGGAGGCTCTCACATCTCACCTTGCATAGCTTCCTACATCTGGCAAATTTCAGCAGGTAATGGCCCCCAAAGCAACTTATTCAGCCCCAGTTGACCCTACCAATTTTTCATCAGTTGAAGATGTGATAATAGGTTTGCCCAGAGTTTCATTCTTAAGGCGAAGCAAAACAGCCTATGCAGGCATTTCACACTTTAGCCTACACCTCTCTATTGGACTTTGTATGTACCAAGCTGGCCATGCCTGAGCATGTGTACTTCATAATGCGGACATCCTTTAGTTCCATATCAGCACCAGATTATCAGCAAATCCAATGAATTGTGGGTGGATTGTCTCACCTGGGCCCAGAACATGGGTGGAGAGTAGAGTAATCTCCACCCATGGCTAGGTGAGTTGGCCTGCCCATTCCTGTTTGCAACTCTCCTACCATGGTTCCTGCTCCCTCCTCGATGCCTTAGCTTGGTGACGTCCCGTTGCTGAATGAAGACATGTGGCTACTGCCCAGGCTTCTAGCATTAACGGGCAGGTGCCAGTCCAAGTGGACGGTCTGTCTGGTGTACTGCAGATGCCAAACTTGGCTGCTTGTACTGTGTGCAGCTTGGCAGGATAATAAGCCCTCTCTTCTTTCCTTCGTTTTATGAAGCCATTAAAACTATCCATGACCAAATCAGAAATTGCACAGCTGTTTCAATAGCGGCAAAACTGCTCCGAACCGGGAGCCCCAAGCGTAGGGAAAGAGGCCTTGGTGAATTGAGCGCTCTCTGAACTAACTTGTTCGTGGAAGCCCATGTATATTTAAAAAGCCTCTTGTTAGGGAATAGAGCCATAGTTATATGCTCACAATGTACATTCTGGTTGTTGTCGATGCTCCCGCTCTGTTCTCAGCTTACATCTTTTTCGGAGCTATTACCCAACAATGTGGCGTTATCAACCTCCAGCTATTGTAGCACATGAATATAATTACGGCTGGAAACACTTGGACTCCCTCCTAAAGTTAACTTCGCTTTCTCAAAATATGACTTCATGGTAGGTCATAACTGAGCCGCTCTAGTTCCAATGAACTTCCGAATGAAAATCCAAGTAGCAGCATTTCTGCCTTGAGGAATGACGCTCTCTAAGCCCAGCCATCTTCATTCCTAATTGCACCGATCTGCACTCAATTGGAACACGCTCTCCCTCCACCCTAAATAAGTCACAAATTTTGAAAGACAATGTTTACGCCTGGCATTTCCCAGAACAATCAGAATAAGATTTATTTAATGAACCATTTACTTAGCAGCTAATTAAGTTTTGCATCATGAATAACACATTCGGATTGCTGCAGCATTGTGAACAAGGATTCAATAAAATCAGCAATTAAGATTCCAAGGTTCTGTTCCTTTTTTAAAAAAAATAAAAATCTATAGGGGGGAAATGCCCCAGAGAACAATGTTTTTTTAATATAAAAAAAATTGCTGAAAATGATCTTATCAAACAATAGTCCGATTCAGTCCCCTGCCCACTCCCTCCACTGCAAAATTTCATGCCCTGATCACAAACAAATAAGAAATGGGGGTACTTATTTATTTATTGTGTTTATATGCCTATTTTTTTGTCAGAAGTATCCTCGCATTGCAAAAGTCAGGAATCATGTACCTTTAATGAAAAGTAGGAATATGCATGGCTCTTTCCAGTATTCTAAACCTCATTCACTAAAAAACCAACCCGTGTGTAATCGTTATATTTTCTTATTTACAGATGAATAAGAAATCTCTAATTTCCTCCTGCTTGTCCAAATGCTGATTATTCTAATGGCTTGGATACAATATACGTAATTCCAGGACTGAATGCCACTATCTTGCACCATGTCCCAGTAAGGCAATGTGTAGTGATGTCTTGCCTGCTTGTACAATGAAATTCCACTAGCACAATGGGACTTCTGGTTTTTCTTCTCCCTTCTGCAGCCCCCTTTGCACCCCCCAGAAATCTGTACCAAAGGGTCCCTCAACCCACTGGGACTGATTTTGAGGATACTCACCACTGGATCTCATTCATAGCGTTTGTCACATATTTAATGTATAACTGTATTTTGTCTGGATTACGGGGTCAAATGTATGCTGGAAATGTAAGGAAAAAGAAGGCACCTTTTATCACATGTGGTGGAAATGTAAGGTAATGAAAGAATTTTGGGAAATGATATATAATGAGTTGAAAAAATATGTTTGAAATAACCTTTTCTAAAGAACCTGAAGCTTTCATCTTAGGAATTCTAGGTGCCAAAATCCCAAGAGAGCAGAAAAGACTATTTACTGTATTGGCCCGAATATAAGCCACACTCCTCCCACCCCCCCAAATTCCGACCCTGAAAAGTTAAAGTGCGGCTTATATTCATGACCTTACAAAAATTGGTTTTTACAATATTGCTGATGAAATATGGTAAAATAGAACAAAAAATTTTTAATTGCTGATTTGAGAGCTTGAGTGCCTGCAGAATTGTAGCAATTGAATAGCGATTTGCAATTTTAGTGATTGTACGGTAAGTGTTGTGGGTTTGCAAGATCAAAGGCTTAAATTGGCTCGGAGTTACAATTCTACCAACCGCAGCGATTTTCAGCCTGTAATCCAATTTTAAGGGAGCAGCTTATATTTGGGTATTGTCTCCCCCCCCCATTGAATTTTAAAGGTGAGGCTTATTTGCGGGTGCAGCTTATATTTGGGCCAATATGGTATGTATGCGACTACGGCTGTATGGATATTATTAGCCCAGAGATGGAGAGACGATAAAGTCCCTACCAGAGAAGAATGGCAGATCAAGTTGATGGATTATGCTGAAATGGCTAAAATGACTGGAAGAATCAGAAATCAGGAAGACAATTTTTAAAAAAAATAAGGAATGGAGGGAAATTATAACTTATATTAAAGACCATTGTAAATAGTTAAAATCATTAGTAGGATTGGAATATCACTTGTAGTTTAATGGTGAATTTTGGATACAATGGAGAGATAAAGGATTTGGATTATTATAAAACGTGCAGGAGGAAATGATTAACAATAGGACTCACAAAGGGGATGGGGGAAGCCCAAGAGATGCCTTGGAATCTTGTTTTTATGTTGTATGTTGGACTGTAAAATTTCAATCTGAAAAACCGTATACACACACACACACACACACACACACACAGTGGAACCTCTGGTTGCGACCGTGTCTGCGCATGTGCGTGATGCGATTCGGTGCTTCTGCGCATGCGCAAAGAGTGATTTAGTGCTTCTGCGCATGTTTTAAAGATTTAAATTTTATTGAATTTTACAAGAAAATTGTTATGTACTGAGTTGAATAGGATCCAAACTGCAGCAGTCTGATTGGTCCTAGAACAATAGGATTCAGAATGCAGCAGTCTGATTGGTCCTAGAACAATAGGATTCAGAATGCAGCAGCCTGATTGGTCCTAGAGCAATGCAGCAGTATGATTGGTCGGCAGGAGCCACCCAATCCAGCTCCAGATAGAAGTGAATCCACAACCTGATTGGCCTACAGGAGAATTCCGGAACTAGCCCATTGTGCAGCCCATTGTGTAAATAGTGTATATAAAGCAGATACTTTGAGGGGACTTTCATTCCCTCCTCACCACTATGAGCTGAATAAAGAGCATGAAATCCACTCTCGACTCTGAGTATATTTCAAAAATAAAAAAAGAAAGCGAAAGAGAAACAAGGAACAATACATAGCACTGTAAACACATTTATATACATGTTTTCCAAAATGCAGACTAAAAAAAAGACAAAAGATAAAAGAAAAGAAATCATAACCAATATTACCAAATTCATGCTTCAAACATTACAATATATAAATCCTAGTTAAAATATTATAAAAGACTTCCACCGCATTCACCACATGTCTCTTAGTTATCTTGCTCGCCTTTACATCTGTGCATGCACGAGTGCCGAAACCCGGAAGTAACCCGTTCTGGTACTTCCGGGTTTTGGCGTGTCCGTAACCTAAAAACACCTAACCTGATGTGTCTGTAACCCAAGTTACCACTGTATAGGGCTACTGTATAGGGCTCAATATATATATATATAGAGAGAGAGAGAGAGAGGGGAGGGGCTGGATTGTATTCTACATTTGAACCTGCATTTGGAGAGTTGATGCAAATATTAACCAAGGGATAAGTGTGAATGTGTGACCATTATGTGAGCCGATTCAGACAACACCTATATGGAACTACCAAGCTATCCCAATGTGGCCTCTCAGCCTTGTTTATCTTTATCAGTGTTGAGAAGGGGTAGAGATACTTTGCCACACATCAGGAGTAGGTGTAGAACAGCCACCTTGTATCTAAGGGCATTTCAAGGTTGTCACTATTTTGGGGTGGGATACAATTGCTTACAATTGCTTATAGGGACGCGGGTGGCGCTGTGGGTTAAACCACAGAACCTAGGGCTTGCCGATCAGAAGGTTGGCAGTTCGAATCCCCGTGACAGGATGAGCTCCTGTTGCTCGGTCCCTGCTCCTGCCCACCTAGCAGTTCGAAAGCACGTCAAAGTGCAAGTAGATAAATAGGGGGGCCACTAGGGGGCGCATCAGAAGATGGCTGACATTAACATCTCTCCGACCCACACGAGGTAATTTGGAGGCTATGATGGGAGTAAATTAGCCTCCCTAACCCACTCAGGATGGTGAGTGGGACTGCCTTGCCTGCTGTGCCCGATACCACCCCCGAATTTTCAGGGGATGGGGGCACTAGGCACAAAGCCCTCCTGTGGGATCTCGGCGCTCCTGGACGCTGTCTCTGATTCGCGCCACTAGCTGCAAGAACTTCAAAAGAAACAATTTGGAAGAAGAAAATGCACATATTTCAAGAAAAGTGGGGGAGTAAAAGACTGCAACAGAAGAGATCTCTGGAAAACAAGATATTAAACTGAGAGAAGACACGTCAAGATACGGTACGGTACGGCAAATGACTGATGGGGGAGGGGGAAAAGAAAACCTTCCTTTCGTTCCTTTTGTGATTAAATAAGAATCCCTCTCCCCCTCATGAGTCAGAAATGTCGCTTTAAGGACTTAAGCTGTGGATTTAAGACTGTGTGGAGATAAACTTTCGAACCAAAGCATGTTTTAAGAAGACCGTGGAATGTATAAGAGCTTTGTTATGACGCAGTTAAAAATGCCGCCGCCATCTTGGGAAGTGCTGTCGGAGGACTGAGTCTGGGAGGAGAAACAGAGAAAGGGAGTTGTTTTTATATCATGGGAGAAACTCCTCGATGAGGACTCAAGAGTGACAGCTTTATAATTAATGATGGAAAAAGAGACATTATTTATGAAGGCGTTGATATATGGAAACCATCTCGAACTGAGGACTAGAAAGACGGAAAAATCCACACAGGAGTATTATTGGTGTTTATCGGCTTAAGGAGACTATCAGAAGAGATCTTAAAGGATAAAGAGAAAATATATGAATAAGATGTGATGTGGAAATAGCAAGATAAGACTGGATGGAATTATGTACATCTGTTTGGACTGATTGGGACTGATTTGGACATAAATGCAGTAGTAATAAGAGGATCGGAACCTCCCCTTCGGATCTTGAAATATGGGACCCCCCCAACAAAATTTTAAAATTCGGCTCTGTAATTTGGAATTTATATGATGTGGTTTGATTTGATGTGATTGGCCGGTTAATAATTTTTTTTAAAAAAAAGATAAATAGGTACCACTCCGGCGGGAAGGTAAACGGCGTTTCCGTGTGCTTCTCTGGTTCGCTAGAAGCGGCTTACTTATGCTGGCCACATGACCCGGAAGCTGTCTGCGGACAAACGCCGGCTCCCTCGGCCTATAGAGTGAGATGAGCGCACAACCCCAGAGTTGGTCACGACTGGACCTAATGGTCAGGGGTCCCTTTACCTTTACCTTTGCAATTGCTTACAGACAAATTCAGTTTGCATAATTAAAAGGGATTTGGAGCCCTTGATCACGAAGCCCTCCTCCGCCCCAAAATTGGACCTTTTGCGATTAGTAAAGCGATGGGGAAATGCACTGGTAAGTTTGGGAGAACGTTTGCTTGGAGCAACGTTGTCTAACCTCCCCACAAGCAAATGAGAATGAATGTTCAGTATATGGCCAACATCATCAAAGCCACTGGTTCCCAAACTTTATTTTCCCATGGACCACTTCAAAATTGCAGGCCGTCTTGATGGACCGCTTAATGGTTTTTGTTGGGATTTTATTTTTGGCCCTTTGTAACAATTGTAATATGCTGTGCTGGTGCTCTATGATTTTTAATTGTATTTTAATTGCTTCTTTTATTTCTTATATGGCGTCTTTTATTGATTACAACTTGTGTTCCACAAAATTCAAGTTGTAACACAATAAAGTACAATACAAGAAATAAAAGAAGCAATAAGAATACAATTAAAAATCAATGTGACTATTTAATGTAGGGATGCTGCGGTCCATTGCAATGAAGCTCATGGACCACAGTTTGGGAGCATCTAACCCAAGCTGCCTGCAAACTTTGTGCAATTTCTGCAAGGGCTTTGGCTCAATGGTAGAGCATTCAATCGCCAGGTAGGACTGCCTGCCTGAAACTCTGGAAAGCCACTGCAAGTTATTTTGGAAAATACTGAGCTAGAAGGGATGTACCGTATTTTTCGCTCTATAACACGCACCTGACCATAACACGCACATCGTTTTTAGAGGAGGAAAACAAGGGAAAAAATTCTGAATGAAACAGTAGATGTATCATTTTTGTGCTTCATGCTGTGGCCACAGACATGTGATCTGATGGTGAATTTGGGGTAGCTCAATGCAAAGATCCTGAGGATCCATGTGGATCCATGCTTTTTAACCACATTTTTGCACCATTGCAGCCCCAGGCAACAGTGGGTGTGTGATTTTTGGGGGGCAGGCTGCTATGTGATCTGATGGTGAATTTGGGGTGGCCCAATCCAAAGATCCTGAGGATCCATG
>JAXCMG010000069.1:3391510-3404038 GCA_034642415.1 Podarcis siculus
GATGGTGAATTTGGGGTGGCCCAATCCAAAGATCCTGAGGATCCATGTGGATCCATGCTTTGTAACTACATTTTAAGTGGGGAGGGAAGGAAAAACACAGAAGGGACAAGAGAGCGGTGTGCAGAGAAGCAGCTGGCTAATAATCCAGGAGAGGGATTTAACGGGAAGGAGGAAGGAAAGGCAAAAGTTTCCCCAAACCGAAGCCAGCTCTCTCTCTCCTGCATGTTTTCTGGCTGCCTGCGAGGAGCACGGAGAGGAATGAGAAGGAAAGACCTCTGCTTTCCCCTCTGCTTGCCTGGAGGGAAGGGGATTTGCCTGCTCTTTGTTCCGTTTGAGCAAACACAGCAATGAAACACAAGCGAGTGGGCAGTAAGACCCTGAGGCAGAATGCAGGAAAGCAGCAACTTCCTCTTTTCAGGTTTCCCTCTCGGAAGCAACGCACGATTTGATTTTTGCTGATTTTTGTTCCTGCGCTCCCCTAATCGGCTCCAGGGACCCCCCACATTCGCTCCATAACACGCACAGACATTTCCCCTTCCTTTTTAGGAGAAAAAATATGGGTGTAATAGAGAGAAAAATACGGTAATTGCTCCCACACAAACAAATCAAGAAGAATGCTCATGAAACAGGTTGTCTGGTAGTGACCGTATTGAGAACCACTTTTGTTGTTTAGTCGTGTCCAACTCTTCGTGACCCCATGGACCAGAGCACGCCAGGCACTCCTGTCTTCCACTGCCTCCCACAGTTTAGTCAAACTCATGCTGGTAGCTTCGAGAACACTATCCAACCATCTCGTCCTCTGTCGTCCCCTTCTCCTTGTGCCCTCCATCTTTCCCAACATCAGGGTCTTTTCCAGGGAGTCTTCTCTTCTCATGAGGTGGCCAAAGTATTGGAACCTCAGCTTCAGGATCTGTCCTTCCAGTGAGCACTCAGGGCTGATTTCCTTCAGAATGGAGAGGTTTGATCTTCTTGCAGTCCATGGGACTCTCAAGAGACTCCTCCAGCACCATAATTCAAAAGCATCAATTCTTCGGCGATCAGCCTTCTTTATGGTCCAGCTCTCACTTCCATACATCACTACTGGGAAAACCATGGCTTTAACTATACGGACCTTTGTTGGCAAGGTGATGTTTCTGCTTTTTAGCAACCACTTATCTTTAGTGAAATCGACAGTGTTTGCCCCATACCAAATCATGCTTGTCAAATATAGGGCACAATGGCGGAATGGCAGGCCTCCACAGAGTGAGTGTGAACTGGAGCACCACAGGTCTCCAGCACGCACGCAGAGTTCACAGAGTTTCCTCTCTGGCCAAGGGCTGCTCCGATCACTTTAACACCAGGGAATGTGCGGCTCATGAAGCCAAAAGTGCAGGATATAAAAAGCCGGATCATCACTTCTAGGAATGCATCAGCAAGTGTAGATCAAAAGCAGCTCTGCATAAAAGCCAAGCTGAAAAGACAGGGCATACACGAAGGCTCAGTAGGGGATATGAAAATGTGTTTTCCTATTTAAAAACGAACATTTCCCTCTTAAACTATGAGAAACGCTTTGCAAGGTTAAATGTGCTTCCTATGGAATGCTTAGAATCAGCATATGTAGCAGCTGATGCTGTCTACTTGATGCGTATTAAATTTGCGGTGTAACTCAAATCTGGATTCCAGTGAATGCCTATTTGGAGATTGGTATGCTTCCTGTTCTGCTTGAGTCGGTCTGTCCCGATACTTTACGAATGTCTGTGCATTTCAAAATCCAGCAATTGGTGGCAGGAGCAGCCTGGGGCAGAGTTGAGAATCTGCAAGGATCGCTACATGGATTCTGTATCAATTTCAAAGCATTTTACCGTTTAGGTGGTAATAATAATAATAATAATAATAATAATAATAATAATAATAATAATAATAATTTATATTATTTATATTTATATGGATTTCCCCAGCCACTCTGGGTGACTTCCAACAAAGTATTAAAATACAGTGGTCTGTTAAACATTAAAAGCTTCCCTAAACAGGGCTGCCTTCAGATGTCTTCTAAAAGTCTTCTGTTTGACATCTGATGGGAGCGTGTTCCACAGGGCAGGTGCCACTACCGAGAAGGCCCTCTGACTGGTTCCCAGTAACTTGGTGGTAGGGAATGCAATGGGGAAATAGTGCCATGAATTGGCAGGACGATGGAGCAAAGGTGGAGCAAGGTGGGTGCGGTGGGTGCGGTCTGCCCCGGGTGTCATTCTGAGGGGGGTGACATTCGGAGTGCTGCCCAGCTGCGAGCTGGTGACACGTGCGCCGTTGCCTCCGCTCCTGGATGAAGGAGACAGGCAGGCAGGCAGGGGAGAGGATGAGCTGCGTGGTTTGGCACACCTCTGGGAGGATTGCCATGCGTTGCACCCCCCCTGGGACAATCATGCGGCGCCCTGGGTGCCCGACTGGCTTGCTCCGCCGCTGTGATGGGGAGGAGGAAGAGGATCCCGGTGAGGACTGCAGCTGGGACTGGGACACACTGGGGCAAGCAGAGGAGAGAGAAGGAAGTTCTCCCAGGGTATGAGAGGGTGGCGAGGGGATGGAAGTCAGTGCACAGAGCATCAGGACCCATCACCAGAGCCAGAGGGGCTGTGCTGGTCCCGTGGGTTAACCGAGAGGTGAGGTCCGAGTCCAGTCCAAGGTCGAAGGTGCAATATGGAGTCCAAGTCCAGGGGATTCCTTGGAATCTTGTTTTTTGTGTTGTATGTTGGCTATGTGACTGTAAAATTTTAATCAGAAAAACCAAATATTTTTTTTTAAAAAAACACCTGTAGGGCTGTCACTTTGTCCTGGATCCTAGGCAAGCCTGTTTTTGTTAAAGAAAGGGGGGGGGAAGAGCTCAACAATTTCAGTGGTGGTTTCCTATAAAAAAGCTCCACAATTTCGGGGGCTCCTGGTTTTTACTTTTTGAAATATGGCAACCCTACTCAACTGCCTGCCCAAGTTGATGGACCTCAGAGGGGGTTCAAAGCCATGCCTAGAAACTACCGCCGTGTTGCAGCAGCCCAGCGCAGGTCTACCACATGCGCTTGCGCTTCTGCCCCTTGCCACAAGTCATGTGACCCACATTCAGCAAAACGTTGCCTTGGGAAGCGGCCATTACGGTCCTATATCTCTGAATGGATCTCGGATTGAGACAAAGGTGGTTTTTCTTCTTCCTCGATTTGTGCAGCTGGTCTCGTGTCTAAGAGAAGAACAAAAGATGCAAATAAATAAATAAATAAATAAAAATCAAAACCTGTGCCAGTCTTCGGGCTTTAGCTATAGATTTCTGTCAGCCACTTTCAAGTGAGTTGGGGAAGGGGTAGGGGAAATATACTGTACATCAAGAATTTCTTTTAAAGGCAGAGCGCCAGTAGGCTCTTCTCCTTGTTTGTGTTCCAAAAAAAACGAAGAAGGAGGTAAGTCTGTGGCCTCCAGCTTTGTGGCGATGCTGAAGTCTGGCTCTGATCTGAAATCCCTTGCAGAGAAGACGATGGAACATGAGGAGTACAAACTTGCCCATTTGCGTCTTCCCTCTCCTTATCGCTGCAGCCAAGCACACGCTGATTAATTCAAATTGCAGCTGACTATCAGCAGCGGGCCACTAATGGGGATAACTTGCTCTGCTCTTTGTTCACCTTGCACAGCTGATGTTGAGAAGGGCTGTCATGCGAACAAGGGATGAAACCGCGAAAGGAAGGCCAGGGAAAGTCGACACAGATGAAAGGCTGGGGACTATCCCCGCTTTGGAAATAAGAGCGAGGGAAAGGGAAGGACGCAAAGAGTCTGAACTGCAAAGGTTTGTTAGAAAGCAGCTTGCTGATTTCTGTGCCAGATACATGAAAGGCTCTCCCTTACCATGTCATAAAGGTAAAGGGACCCCTGACCATTAGGTCCAGTCGTGGACGACTCTGGGGTTGCGGCGCTCATCTCGCTTTACTGGCCAAGGGAGCCGGCGTACGGCTTCCAGGTCATTTGGCCAGCATGACTAAGCCGCGTCTGGCGAACCAGAGCAGCGCATGGAAACGCCGTTTACCTTCCCGCCGGAGCGGTACCTATTTATCTACTTGCACTTCGTGCTTTTGAACTGCTAGGTTGGCAGGAGCAGGGATCGAGCAACGGGAGCTCACCCCATCACGGTGATTTGAACTGCTGACCTTCTGATCAGAAAGCCTTAGGCTCTGTGGTTTAACCCACAATGCCACCTGCATACCATGTCATACCCTCCAACATTTCTCCGATGAAAATAGGGATGCCCCATTCCATAATGATATTTTTACTATTTATACGCCACACATCTTACTGGGTTGCCCCAGCCACTCTGGGCAGTTTCCAACATATATAAAAACTTAATAAGACATTAAACATTTTAAAAAACTTCCCGTCAGATGCTTTGGGGGTCAGATAGCTCAATACCGTCCAACATTTCTCCAATGAAAATAGAGACATCCTACCATACCCTCCAATATTTTACCAATGAAAATAAGGATGTCCTAAGGAAAAGTGGGACATTCCGGGATCTAATCAGAAACCCAGACAGCTTCTCTAAATCAGGGACATCCCGGGAAAATAGGGACACTTGGAGGGTCTGCCATGTCTCAAGAATGGGCCAACCGCGATAATCTGTTATCCTTCCCTATGGGGCAGTTTTCTGTTTGATGGTGTCCTCTGTTGAAAGGACTGCCTGGTTCACAGATAAAGAAACAGAAGATGGGAGAAACCAGCCAGAGGCCTTGAATCCACCATTAGCAGAAGACAGATTTAACAGGCACCAGCCCAGACTTTCCCCACAACAATGAGATACAGTGCATTTGTAATTAATTATAGCCATTATTTCTAAACTTTTCTAAACTTCATAGGAATCCCCTCTGGCAGGCTGGCCAGAAGTCAATGGTTGCCCATTGCCTATGCCAATCCCCTTACATCTGTCATCGATAAAGTTGTGGCCTTATTGGTCTAATCATACTGTGCCATGTCCATCATTTATACTTAGTTGGGGAATGTGGGGTGTGTGTGCAGAGCCTGGGCATGCAAGCTCACCTGCAAATGCTGATTCACCAAGCTTGGCTGACTTTCATTGGATTTACTGACTTGGATTTAACAGGCTGTTGCTCAATATACCAAAGGCAGCTTCTCTAAAGCAACAGGATCTGCCTCACTCCAGTATTTATGCAGACACTGACAGGCAGCACAAAAAACAAATTTACTGAGATTTATTGGGGGACTGCTTTCAGCTGGTTGGGTCACAAGCTTATGTGGATAGGCAAGATGCGAGTGCTAAAGTATCCTGCAGGTTCTCTGTGTACCAGTGGCATAGCGTGGGTTGCTGGTGCCCGGGGCCGCATGTTAGACACAGCATTTGCATCACCCAGGAGATCACAGCCACAGAAATAAGAAGAGACGTTCCATTGTCTGGAGAGGTCACTTCCTGGTTTGCTACTGCGTTAATGTCCAAATCAATCCAAACAAAGTTCATAATTCTATCCAGACTTATCTTGCTGTTTCCACATCACATCTTGTTCATATATTTTCTCTTTTTTCTTTATGATCTCTTCTGATAGTCTCCTTAAGCCGATAGACACCAATAATAATCCTGTGTGAATTTTTCCGTTCTTTCCAATCCTCAAATCGAAATGGTTTCCATATATCATCGCCTTCATAGATAACAGCGCTCTTTCCATCATTAATTACAAAACTGTCGTTCTTAAGTCCCACTGAGGAGTTTCACCCACAATATAAAAACAGCTCTCAGAGAAGCCATTTTCAGTGGTGCCCAGGGACAGAAGCATGCAGCTGTATTGAGGCGGGTGTTAAATTTTGTCCCCCCTAACACCACCCCTATGGCTCTCGTACACTAGTGTATTAAGAATAATTCTGAACCACCACCTGAGAGTCTCCTCTAAAGTCCTACTGCTTCAGTGAAGTTTTCTTCTGTCTCTAACATTATCGCAGTAAATCTTAAGAGAGTGTCAGTCATGCTCGGCACATCTGCCTGGGAGTGAAGGCCCCTTCCAGTTACATCTGCTGGACCTGGCTCCTTATTTTATTATATTTTTAGCAAGATGTGCTATCGTGTTCATGTGTGAGAAACTGTAATGCATCTTTCACATTTAAAGTGCCCTCTTCAGCTTTCTGCTTTGCAACCTCTTGCCTGCTTTCACTGTTAACCACTAAATTTTTTATACCGTCTTGAGCATCTCTGAAAGAATTGCAAATTCCAGATAGGGCATGATTAATTTAGCACTGTCGTCTCCTACAATATAGCGTACAACCGTCCATCCTTTTCCTCTGCGGTGCTACATCTGATCTCCGCTCTTAGTGGAGAAGTAAATTAAGGCAAAAGGCTCGAGTCGCTGCTGTGTGCCACTCTTAAAATTAATTTTTACTGACAGTGCCACAGAGTCGGCAGCCTGGAATCGCATTATGGAAGGCAGAAACCGCAGATTAAACTATGTGTATTTGGGTTAGTCGAGGAAAAGAAAATCTGTTGCTCTTTCTATGTTATAGTTGGTTTCCCTAAGGATGTTGACGCTCTGTTTGGGAAGTGGAAGGCAAATCAGAGCTTTTTGTGTTCTGTTCTGCACAGCAGTCTCTCTTGTGCTTTATGTATAACCACATACCCTTTCAACATTTACTAGGTCCTCCTTAACCCCACCGTCAGCATTAAGAAACCCCACTGGGTTTGTCATGTAGTGGTTGTGTTATAGCTATGGGATAACCAGCCTTGTATAATCAGCATGCTTAAATATAATTGATGCATGTAGGGGTTAATACCATAGAGTAAGCTGTCCTGTCAGGCTTAGGTATGTTAGGATTGCCACATTTCAAAAAATAAAGATCAGGATACTTTGAAAGATGTTCTGATGAGCTTTTTTTTTTTTAAAAAAAAAAAAGACAACCCCTGTAGAGTTTTCTTTAGGAAAATTCCAATATTGTTGAGATATTTTTTTTATTACAAAAACGTGATTTTTTATCGACTTGCCTAAGATCCAGAACAAAGCACCTTCGGAAATTCCCGAAGGCAGCCCTATATAACTACACGCCCTTTCTACATTTCCTAGGTCCTCCTTAATCCCACTATCAGCATTAAGAAACCCCACTGGGTTAGCCATGTAGTGGTCATAATATACCTATGGGATAACCAGCCTTGTATAACCAACGTGCTTAAGTCTAATTGATGCATGTAGGGGTTAATACCATAGAGTAAGCTGTAGTGCTAGGCTTAGCTATGTCCACTTTCCTCACCCTGGGAGGAAATAGGCAAACAAGCCAATTGTTCAGCCTCCACTCTACCTGTGAACAGCAGCCAGAGCGATAGCTGGGGGTGGTGTTTATGCCCCAGGTGAAGCCTCCAGAGGGGCGCCATTGAGGCTTCCAGCCTCTCAGCATGTCTGGGCTTCAGCAGGAGAGAAAGATGACAAAGTGAACAGCACCCACAGGCTCCGTCCTTCCCCTTTCCCCATGAAGCTGAAGAAGGCTCATTTACCACGCAATGCAGGTAGAGGAAGAGTTGGAAAATCTGGAGTAGCTGTGTGGCTCTCCCCAGGGAAGCAGAAGATAGGATCTCCTGTGAGAAAGAAATTCTGCAGGGGCGGGAAGCTGAGGAAGAGAATCAGTTGGTCTAGATGATCCTTGGGGTCCCTTCCAACTCTACAATTTTATGATTCTGTGACCCCTTGAGAACTTTTAATGTATTTAAATAGCTAAGGTTGTGTCATTTCACAGACTATACATGATCTAAACACAGGAAAGTAAGGGGTGTGTGCAAGAGCATTTTTTCCTGCCAGAGGCACTTCCCTGGCAAGCTCTGTTCAGCCTGGCTGCATTAGGATTGTAATGGAAGGGCGCTTTCTACTTTAGACTTGCAAAAAGCATTTCTTCACCTTACACGGAACCTAAAAGGTGAGTAATCAAGCCAAAATAAAATGGAAAGGACTCTTGTTGAAGCTTAGGTAAAGGTAAAGGGACCCCTGACCATTAGGTCCAGTTGTGGACGACTCTGGGGTTGCAGCGCTCATCTCGCTTTATTGGCCAAGGGAGCCGGCGTACAGCTTCCAGGTCATGTGGCCAGCATGACTAAGCTGCTTCTGGCGAACCAGAGCAGCGCACGGAAACGTGGTTTACCTTCCCGCCGGAGCGGTATCTATTTATCTACTTGCACTTTGACGTGCTTTCGAACTGCTAGGTTGGCAGGAGCAGGGACTGAACAATGGGAGCTCACCCCGTCGCGGGGATTCAAACTGCCGACCTTCTGATCGGCAAGTTCTAGGCTCTGTGGTTTAACCCACAGCGCCACCCGCGTCCTTTTTCTTCATCTTACACGGAACCTACAAGGTGAGTAATCAAGCCAGAATAAAATGGAAAGGACTCTTGTTGAAGCTTACTCAGGAGTAAATTTACACATCAAAACTCATTGAAAGGGTTTGCATGGAACCAAGAAGAGGGATGGGTGGTGAAAAGCCCCAAAGAGAAAGAAAGGAGAGAGAAAAACACATTTTAATAGGACGTCAGAGGGTCTTGGCTGATCTTATGCAAATACAGTCTTTTAATGCTCCTAGGACCAAATAAATCCAATTCAAAACCCAAACTCAGATAGACAATTGCTGCACGTGGAAATTCTACTTTTGAAAAAAACAATTTGCTTATACTGGAGGGATACTGAATTTCCCTTTGGTCATACAGTAATAATACTTATTAGGAATCCTATTCATACACAAATACGCCCTTAAAACAGGATTTGTAAGCGAAAAGACAGTGGGAAGGCTTTTCCCATTTGCCTCCCTTACTGCAGAGGAGAGAGTCAAAATGGCTTCAGGATTGTTCTCCTGCACTATTTTAGAAACATGGTTTATATATTTAGATATGTGTGCATTTATGAATATTTATTCTATATTTGAGACCTTAAAATTCTTATATGAATGGGGGGCTATAATTTTATCTAAAATTGTTGCCCTACCAAACAACCTGATGTCCACTTTTCCCAGATGTTATAACAGGATGTGCTTATGTAAACCTGAAGAGACTTTCAGGTCAGTCCTCTTGAGGCTATTCGCAAGCGTCGCAGTGCACATAGCTGGACACAGGATTCTGTGTCATATAAAATAACACATCTTGTTTTGCTGTATTGTTAAACTACTTGTGGCATTCTAACACTTTGGGAGAAGCCTTCTTTTCCTTGCCCTTTAAAAATGAGGGTCTATGCTTTATACCAGGCACCCCCAAACTTGGCCCTCCAGATGTTTTGGGACTACAACTCCCATCATCCCTAGCTTACAGGTCCAGTGGTCAGGGATGATGGGAATTGTAGTTCCAAAACATCTGGAGGGCCTAGTTTGGGGATGCCTGCTTTATACTCAGCAGAAAGGTCCATTTCAAAGGAAATATGTACAGTGGTACCTTGGGTTACATACGCTTCAGGTTACATATGCTTCAGGTTACAAACTCCACTAACCCAGAAATAGTACCTCGGGTTAAGAACTTTGCTTCAGGATGAGAACAGAAATCGTGCTTCGGTGGCGTGGCAGCAGCAGGAGGCTCCATTAGCTAAAGTGGTGTTTCAAGTTAAGAACAGTTTCAGGTTAAGAACAGACCTCTGGAACGAATTAAGTACTTAACCCGAGGTACCACTGTAGTTGTTTTGCTTCTGTTTTTTTGTTTGTTCTCAGGTGTCAAAGTTAGCCTCCTGGCCCTGCTCCTCCAGTATACCACAGCAACACTCCACAGTATGAATCCCTGGTTGGGCTTTCATTGACCATAAGCAAAATCCCAGGTAGCTAGGTGGCAACACTCCCTGGAGAGTAATGCCCCATCTTGCCTGTCTTTGAGGGTTCACTTTGGCTTTGGTCTTGTACTCTAGACGTATAGCCTCTGTGCATGTACAGGTGCCTGGAAGGTATGGAGTTATCCGGCCCCTGAGCTGTCTGAAATTTTCTTAATGTTTAATGTATTATTATGTTTTTATACAGTTTTTTTTTTCTAAAATAAGTCTCACTTCGACTCAAGAAAATCACCATTTTATAGTTCAAATTGGGGAAAATAAATACAGTAAATGGACAAAAGTACAAAGAACATGCATTACCTCATATTATGCAGCTGACAGCTCACAGTAACTTCCACATTGGCATGAGGTTGTGTGCACTAACATCTTCCGGACTTTCATCAGTAAAACACCCCACATCCACATTCCACACTGCTTCACACATTAAACGCTCGCCTCCGTCTGAGACTCAGGAAACACCGGGAAAGGAAATGAAGCTGCCATCAAAGGTGGTAACAACAAAACTGACCAATCACTGTGCTAGATTCCAACTCCTATTTCACACATTAAACGCTTGCTTCCGTCTGAGACTTAGGAAACACTGTGACAGGAAATGAAACCGCCATCGGGGGTAGCAACGGAACTGACGATTCACCATGCTAGAGAAGAAACTTAAAATTTTAATTTTTAAAGTTCATTCTCCTGTTAGATTCACAAAATGTTTAGGGGTATGCGTACCCCTGCATACCCCCCGAAAAAAGCACTGTTTTTATATATGTTGGAAGCTGCCCAGAGTAGTGGGGGCAATCCTGTCAGATGGGTGGGGTATAAAAAGTAAAATTATTATTATGGAATTGGTGGCGCTGTGGTCTAAACCACAGAGCCTAGGGCTTGCAGATTAGAAGGTTGGCAGTTCGAATCCCTGCGACGGGGTGAGCTCCCGTTGCTTGGTCCCTGCTCCTGCCAACCTAACAGTTCGAAAGCATGTCAAGTGCAAGTAGATAAATAGGTACCGCTCCGGTGGGAAGGTAAACGGCGTTTCTGTGTGCTGCTCTGGTTCGCCAGAAGCGGCTTAGTCATGCTGGCCACATGACCTGGAAGCTGTCTGTGGACAAACGCTGGCTCCCTCGGCCTATAGAGCGGGATGAGCACCGCAACCCCAGAGTCGTCTGCGACTGGACCTAATGGTCATGGGTCCCTTTACCTTTACCCTTTATTTTCACTGGAGAAATGTTGGAGGGTATGCATAAACTGAGACCCCTGTTTGGGTCCTGGAAGCTGTGTATGGATCCTGGGTGCTGTATTGGGGTTATGTTGGCTGCAGCTGAGGTGTAACACGTTTGCTTCTTACTTGCCTCCAATCCAGTCCTACAAATGGAAAGCTCTAGCTTCTCAAAAAGGTACTTTAAAAGAAAAAGAAAGAAAACCCTGCAATCACGGGGAGGGAGGAACTTTTAAAGGTACCCTCCAGAGGGCCGTGTCGATATGCATTGTAATTCCATCAGAGCTGAATCAAGCGAATGAAAGGAGAAAAGCGCAGAACTCTAAAGGGGCCCAAATCTCTCACGGCTGAACCATAAAAGGATGAAATATACAAAGGATATACAATATAAGCGTCTGCCAGGGTGCCAGATTCGTTTTTTTAATGGCTTTCCAGCACCCCCTGCCTGCAAATATCCGACTCTCATAGTAAACAAGTATACGAGAGGAAATATTGCTCATTTACAGACTGAGTTTGCATTTCTATGCACTATAAAGAAAATGCTATAAATGACAAAATGGTCTGGAGTGAATAAGGAGGGCTGTTTGCATTTTACTCTCCCCCACCCCTTGGGTGGTAGAACTGATATTATTTCTTTGGGGATAAGAGATCAGTTATCCTTTTCCCTTATTCCCCAAGTAGTTCCAGAGAAAACGAGAGAGAGAGAGAGAGAGAGAGAGAGAGAGAGAGAGGGAGGGAGAGAGAGAGGTGTTAGTTAATTTTGCTCCTGGGATGGCAACACGTAAAAAGTAGACTTTCCAAACCTTTGCTCAGTGTCTGTGGAAATGAAGATATTATCTGGAGTGCCAGTGTTAAGGGACTTGTAACAGAGCCTGGAAAACTCCTGGAGGTTTTCGGATTACTTGGCATCTACTTAAAAAAAAAAATGCAACCGTTCAATTTATGGTTTTGAGGCCAGGAGACAGCGCACATAGAGAGATATTTCTATCATGGCCAGGGCTGAATCAGCAGCAGACATTGGGTGTAACAGCAGTGTACCAATAATAATAATAATAATAATAATAATAATAATAATAATAATAAATGACTCAGTGCAGGTGGCATTGGGCTGAAACCATTCCCCTAGCCATTGATACTACAAAAATATTTGAATCTCTATGACAACACAGCTATTGCTGACATCACTATTCTGAATCTACTACTTTATGTCACGAGCTAGAGGGAAACATGTGAGATAAGCGCTTTGGGATGTCCACGATTCAATTCTCAGCTTCTCCAGCTAGGGCTGGGAACATCTCCTGCCGTTACATAATGAAGTTAAATAAGGAGCTATGGAAGATAGTTCCAAGAGGGATGAAGGGAAGCAGATGGAGAGGGTGTTGGTGTCTGAACTCGCCCTTTGATGCAACAGTCCTGGGGGAGTGGAGGCATAATAATCATAGGAGGAGCCACCAGCCTTACAAAGGCACACCCTCCAGCGTTTCTCCAATGAAAATAAGGATGTTCCCTTCAACATTTCTCCAGTGAAAATAGCGACATCCTATTCCACACC
>JAXCMG010000069.1:3404048-3454425 GCA_034642415.1 Podarcis siculus
GTGGAAATAAGGATGTTCCCTTCAACATTTCTCCAGTGAAAATAGGGACATCCTATTCCACACCCTCCAACATTTCTCCAATGAAAATAGGGATGCCAAGCACCATTTTTCTAGAAAAAGATGTGCAGGAGCTCCTTCGTTCTCTTATATTGGCAATGATGCACACCTGAGAGGTGTTGGATGGAGTTCTAGCGAGTTCCAGCTGAAAAGAAGACCCAGGGACATCCTATTACCCTCCAACATTTCTCTGGTGAAAATAGGGACATCCTAAGGAAAAGTAGGATATTCTGGGATCAAATCAGAAACTGGGACAGCTTCTGTGGATGTGAGACTGTCCCTGGAAAATAGGGACACTGGGAGGGTCTGCAAAAGCTGCATGAGAGGAAGAACTTCTTGGTGATTGTTTGTGTTATTGATAGATGACTGACTTTTATTAAGGCCTTTAGACAGGCATTATCTTTTATATTAAAACAAGCAGTTGAACTCCATTAGCAAATAGCATTGTCTGTTCTTACTGGAAGCCTGAGGATACCTCTGAGTCTCTATGGCCAGAACCTTTAAATGTAAAGAATATTTAGATGTAAAGATGGGTGCATGGAAAGAAAGAGCAGTGCTCACCCACTGGTTGACTTTTGGGTGAATACAATTGGCGTAGTCTCAATTGCAGAGCAGAATGGAGCAATTTTAACACAGAGAGGGATTGTGAGGACTCTGGCAATTGCCAGCTCCTCTTTATTTCTGTATGCAAGGCCTGAACATGAGGTCTGCAAAATGGAACAGAGCCCACCAGCTGGGTATTGTGGCCTACAAAGTGCGGCACCCCCTTTCTCAGGCAACTTCCCGATATTTTACAATCCCAGGTAGGTTAAAAGATGGAGAGATTTACTCAAGCTGCTGGTGGGATGGATTCTGCTTGGCGGGTCACTGAGTTGTGAAGGTTTCTCTGTGTACTGCCCTGAGACCTCTGGGTATAGGGCGGTATATACGTTCTATTATTATTATTATTATTATTATTATTATTATTATTATTATTATTATTATTATTACAGTGGTACCATGGTTCTCGAATGTAATCCATTCTGGGAGTCCATTCGATGCTTGAAACCATTCGAAAACCAAGCCATGGGTTCTGATTGGCTGCAGGAGCTTCCTGCACTTAATCAAAAGCTGCGGAAGCCATGTCGGACATTCAGCTTCTGAAAAACATCTGCAAACCGTAACACTTACTTCTGGGTTTGTGACATTCAGGAGCTGATTTGTTCGGCAGACAAGCCTTTCAAGAAGCAAGGGAACACTGTAATAATAATGATGATGATGATGATGATGATGATGATGTCATCCCACACCCTGTGACTCCTCCACCCCACCGTGCTTCATCATCTGGAAGACAATGTTTATCCCAACATTCATTGGGAAATCTGAAATGGGCCTCATGATACATCTTGATTAATATATTTAAAATTTGATTTGTATCAATTTTGGTTTATTCGAGAATCATTTATAATTCATACAATAATAAATACGAAATGACAGAGAAACGTTTAGCAGGGATGACTACTCTTTTCAAACTTTTAGCAGCCTGAGGCGGAGGAGGGAGGATGCAGGAAGAATAGAACTGTGTTGTCAGACTTCAACTGCTTGCTACCGGCAACCTGTTTGTAAGTCATACATCCAGAATGAAATAGTTGAAATGATGAAAAGGAACAAAATAATGGAAAGGAACATTATGTTATCAAATACAGTGGTACCTCGGGTTACAGACGTTTCAGGTTACAGACTCCACTAACCCAGAAAGAGTACCTCGGGTTAAGAACTTTGCTTCAGGGTGAGAACAGAAATCGCACGGCAGCAGCAGGAGGCCTCATTAGTTAAAGTGGTACCTCAGGTTAAGAACAGTTTCAGGTTACGAACGGACCTCCAGAATGAATTAAGTTCTTAACCCAAGGTACCACTGTATAGCCCTATCTGGATGCTTGTTAACTGTGAACCTGATCTTCCTGTGATGAGCAGAAAGGCTGGAATTGGGATCGTAATTACATTCAGCTGAACACTCACCCAGGGGCGGAGGAAATGGTGTGTGGTAGGGGTGGGCCGCCCCGGGTGTCATCGCTGAGGGGGGTGACAGAATGCCAGGCAGCACTCACCTTGGGGCCTGCAGTGCGCCCGAGCCATACTTCTCTCCTGGGAGAGATGTGGTGGCTTGGGCACCCGTCGCCTCCCTGCTGCCCCAAGCGGTCTGCCCACTGCCTCCCCCTCAGCTGTAGGGCGACTGAGTGGGAGGAGGCAGGCAGACTCCTTGGAGGCCATGCGGAGCGTCCTGCCCCGGCTCGCCCTGCTCTGTGGGTGGCTGGCCCCACCCCTAGATGTAGGGCACACACGCTGCCCCAGGCACCCAATCGGCTTGCTCCGCTGCTGCACACACCTGCCTTAAGTGCTGCCTGCCCATGATGGCAAGGTTTAATGGATATTCTAGGGCTGACATATGTCTGGAATTTCCTGGACATATCCGGAATATCACAGATATATGGCAACCCATGTCGATAGTTTCGTTTTTGTCAATTTCCCATAAAATTTGGTCAAAACTGCCCCCTTTTTTTGCGATTTTGCCAAAAAAGCTCAACTATATATATACAGTGGTACCTCTGGTTGTGAACAGAATCCGTTCCGGAGGCCCGTTCACAACCTGAAAAGAACGCAACCCACGTCTGTGTGTCTGCGCACGTGTGGGTCACGATTCACCACTTCTGCGCATGCGCATGATGTCATTTTGCACGTTTGCCCATGCGCGAGCGGCGAAACCCAGAAGTAACCCTTTCCGGTACTTCTGGGTTGCCGCAGGACGCAACCCAAAGCAAACGTAACATGAGGTATGACTGTATATATATACAGAAATGTGTATACCATGATTTAATGCATGGACATAACAATTAAAACAGCACAATCTCATGCTAACACAACAAGAGTCAGGATGTCAGGTTCTATTTGCCCGGAAGTTGAGATCTTCTGCAGCTATCCTTTTCCAGGCTCACCCACCTAGAAAAATGAGGTGGGTGGTTATCAGGGAGACGTCCACATTGGTGGTCATGGCCCATTTATGGAAAGCCTTTCCCAGAGATGCTCACCTGGTGTCCATGCAGTGGTCTTTTGTGAATGAGGTGGAAACCTTTTTCTCAGTACTTTTAGTTTTTCTACTGAGTTCTCCTTTGCTGGATTTTTGTGCGGTTCTAACCATGTGGTTTATTGTAGCTGCTGTGTATTATGCTGATTGTTCTTGGGGTTTTTAAGCCAGACTATTTTGATTTATTTTATCTTGTTTTTAGTGCTTTTATTGTGAACTATGAATTGTACTTTAATATTCATGTGAACCACCCAGGGAACTTGGTTAGATGAACTAAATAAATATTTATCTGGGCAGTATTGGCCAGTCGTGGCCATCAGTGTCTGCCATCCATGTCCATTCCCCCACCCACAATGTCGTCTTCATCGCATTTGCTTGTGCTTCCAAAAGTTTTGCTCCTGAATGTTACTATTGTGAAAAATTTTCATCCCAGAAAGGCAAATTTCTTTTTAAGGGAAGACAATCCTAAATGTCCATTTATAGTGAGGGAATACATAGCCCTCCTGACTTTCTTCTTGACAGATAACTTCTCAGTGGATAAGACACTGTTTTCCTCAGAGGTTACTTAATCTTGAAGACTCATTAATCAACTGGGATAAACTTCGTGCTCCAAACAGGTGTTTAATTGAATAGGTTTTTCCATCCATCCAATTTATGTTAAAATCCCCTTGCTAATTAGTTCAAACTTACTCCCAAGTCGATTGCAATCAATTGTATCACTACATGTTTTTGGTGAAAAAGTACACAACTGTCATTGTTGAATTATGAAAATAGTAAGATTTGGCTCCATGCTTCTAAGTCCAGATTTTGAAGAGGACCCTTAATGGTTTACAATGGATGTCCTTCCAAATTAGTGTGCATTGCAGATATTTGTGTGTGTTAAACCAACAAGTGACTACAGTGATCTACGATGCTGATTTTTACCATAGTGGCTAGAATGATCTATGGTGCCAGTTTGGTTATTATGTTCCAGTTGGCAATGATACACAACAAATTGTTGCCTTAAGCACTTATTGTTATCGTATGTTACATGTAGAAACTAGGGTTGCCATAAGTCCGGATTTTCCCCGTGATTTGAAAGAAGGTGGAATTGACGTCCGGGGAGAATTTCCAGAAGGCATCGCTTTTTCTTGGATCTTAGGCAAGTCAATTGAAAAATAACTTTTTTGGACGTTTTTGTAGAAAAAAGCTCAACAATTTCAGTGGTTTCCTAAAAGAAGCTCAGCAACTTTCGGTGTGTCCCGGTTTTTACTTTTTGAAATATGGCAACCCTAGCAGAAACAATTCAGTTTTTGACAATGATCTCAGTGGGAGTGAAAAGGTTTCGCTAGTGCTGTAATTGAATCTCACCTACAGCAAATATTAGAGATGGACTGAGAGGGTCTGGCTTGGGTGAAACGTCTTTGGAATTCTGACTGAAGAGTTTTGATAAGCAGCTTTTTGCAGGAAAGCTCTGAACAAAAAACCTCAACAATTTTGGGCCCTCCCTCAACAGAATTTGGGCCCATGAGAAAATGTGAGGGCCCCTGGTGTCAAAGAGGTCCCCCCACCTGTTCTAATGTAACATTGTAGACAGTCCTATCTGAAGCTAGAAAGCAAGGCAACGATCGCAATGGACCCCTTTTTGCTCTGTCCTTTTCCAAGACATTCCTGTACTTCGAAAGAAGGGGGGGTTAAGATGCATTAGTACCTCTGGGTTGTTTTTCTTTAAGTATAGATGCTGAGGCTTTTCTGCAGCTTTGAGTAGTGGAGGGAGCGGGGACATTATTCTGTCCTCAAACATATACATTTCCTGTTGCATTTGAGATTTAGGTCATACTTTTCAGGGTTTTTTTTAAAGGGGACGGCATCATTCTTCCAGAGAATCAGGTTTATTTTAATGCCAATCATACATTTATACAGAATTGTGGAATTCAAGCATAAAAAAAAGAATATTAGTGGGACAAATGGAGGAGGAGGGTTTATTTCCTGCCCGAAGTTTAGTCCAATGGGATTAGAAACAGCTGAGATATTAAACCTTGAACGGGGGATTTATAATAGAAAGGCTGACAGAACTTTAATTATAGCCAGTAGCACTCTGGCATACTTAAATGTACTCTGTTTTCATAAGGACACTCTCCAAAACCAGGAGAGGGAGAAAGTGAGAGGTTACACATGAAACTGCTCTGGAATAATCGTTGGGGAAACGTAAGCTTTTAAACCAATTTTGAAAGACCAAACACATCTACATTTACAGATAAATTATTAAAGTGATTTATCATTTCCAGCGTCATATACAGTGGTGCCTCTGTTTAAGAACAGTCCGGTTTAAGAATGATTTGATTTAGAAACTCTGCAAAACAGGAACTTTACCTACGTCTAAGAATGGAATCTGAATGGTGGAAGGGCACCGGAGGCAGAAGGCCTCATTAGGGAAAGCACACCTTGGTTTAAGAACAGTTTCGGTTTAAGAACGGATTTCTGGAACGGATTAAGTTCGTAAACCGAGGTACCACTGTAATGTATACAAGTGACACAGAGGTGTTCAGTCGCATGACCTCCCCCTCCTCAGGTGCTCAGGTTCAGTTGCTGAAGAGGTCCATCTCCCCAAAGTTCTGAGTGCTGAACCAAACCTTGTGTCAGGGACCATGCTGAGGAGGGCTGCACTGAGGAGGAATGATGGGAGCCACCGCTCCCCCGATCCCGATCCTGCTCTTGAATCTTCCCAGGAGCAGGAGGACAGTATAGACTTGGAACAGTGGTTTGCAGAGGGGCATCGTTCAGAAGGCAGAAGCTGGGAAATAGTGGATAGGGAACAGCTAGCAGAAGAAACACTAGAAGAGAGAGGGTTAAGAGATTCACAGTCTCTGGACAGCATCTACCCCCCCCCCCCAGGACATGGAGAGCTCAGAATGTGTTAGAACAGAAAGTGCAGCAGGTACAAACTCGGATTACAAAATGTAGGAGTGATGTAGATTAATAGGGACGGAGGGGAGAGTGACCCTTAATTGGGAGCACCGCCATTCTAGGAGACGTGTTCTTTGTTCTCGCACTGTGATTAGTAAAGATTCCAACTGGTAAGAAGTTCCTTTTGTTTAATCTTTTGTTTACTGCCACGGGGAGGAAGCTGATTCCCTGAAGCCTGACACCTTGTGGTTGTTCAACACCCCTAATAAATAAAACTGACCTACCTATTCAATGATGGTTGTTAAGGATTACTGGGATAAATCACCCAGCAAGCAAGCTATACAAATGCTAAGTATCATCAAATACACATTATTTTTATAAATGGCACTGCATGCCCGTGTACATCTCCTTTTCTTAGTCTTGTGCATGACCATATCGGGATAGGGAGACATGTTGTGTTAAATAACATTCCTCACTTTGAACCATTAGTGGAAATAAAGAGAATTTAGGGCCAGTCTACATGTTACTTTGGTCACATATCCCCACTCTTTGGGTTCCTCTAAACAATCTAAGGTGTGAACTGTTATCGCATTGATCTCAGTTGTGTCAAGGTGCTTTTCAGATTCCCACTGGACCTGGAGGTCGCAGCAGTGACAGCCTGACGCCTCGCTGAAATGAGCAGGCAAACTCTGACAAGTGAAAACAGTATCCCCAAGTGATTTCAATATAATGTGTGAACTCCCTCTCAGCTCCTGGTGTTTGGTTGTTAATCAAGAAGATGGCCCATCTCCGACTCTGAACAGCCTTTTGTTGTGCTTTTAAAATCTGTACAGCAAGGAAACATTCAATAAGTGTATTTTCCACCACTATCTATTCAGTCACCCATTCACTAAGGATCAGTGTAGTCTAAAGGTTAGGGGGGGGGGGGTTGGATGCAAATCACTTTGCCATGAAACCCATCTCTCAAGTCTACTCCACCTGCTATGGGGATAAGTGTGTGCTGCTTTGAGCTCTTTAGCAAATGGGCAGGATATAATGGAATCATAGAATTGTATAATTGTAGAGTTGGAAATAGAAGGGACGCGGGTGGCGCTGTGGGTTAAACCACAGAGCCTAGGACTTGCCGATCAGAAGGTCGGCGGTTTGAATCCCCATGACGGAGTGAGCTCCCGTTGCTCGGTCCCTGCTCCTGCCAACCTAGCAGTTCGAATGCATGTCAAAGTGCTAGTAGATAAATAGGAACCGCTCTGGTGGGAAGGTAAACGGCGTTTCCGTGCGCTGCTCTGGTTTGCCAAAAGTGGCTTAGTCATGCTGGACACATGACCCGGAAGCTGTACGCCGGCTCCCTTGGCCAATAAAGCGAGATGAGCGCCGCAACACCAGAGTCAGTCATGACTGGACCTCTAATGGTCAGGGGTCCCTTTACCTTTAGCTTAGAGTTGGAAATGTTGGAAACTATTGTATAATATTATATAGTGTATAATTATATAATTGTAGAGTTGGAAACTATCTGGTAGCTTTGGATAGTGTTCTCGAAGCTACCAGCATGCGTTTGACCAAACTGCGGGAGGCAGTGGAAGGTAAGAGTGCCTGGTGTGCTCTGGTTCACGGGGTCACAAAGAGTCGGACACGACTAAACGAGTAAACAACAACAACAGAGTTGGAAATGGCCCCAAGGATAATCGAATCCAACCCCCTGCAATGCACGAATCTCAACCAAATCATCCATGACAGATAGCAATCCAACCTCAGCATGGAAACCGCCAATGAAGGAGAGTCCACTATCTTCTGACAGAGCCATTCCAATGTCAAACAGCTCTTACCGCCAGAAGGTTCTTCCCGATGTTTAGTCGGAATCTCCTATCTTGTACCTCCGGAGCAGAAGAAAACAAGCTTCCTCCATTTCCCATGTGATAGTCATTTAGATGTTTGAAGATGGCTGTCCTATCTCCTCTCAGTCTCCTCTTCTCCAGGCTAAACATACCCAGCTCCCTCAACCATTCCTCATAAGGCTCGGTTTCCAGACCATTGATCATGTTGGTTACTCTACTCTGGACACCTTCCAGCTTGTCAATATCCTTCTTCATTTGTGGCCCAGAACTGGATGAAGGACTCCAGGTGTGGTCTGACCAAGGCAGTATAGGGCAGAACTATTATTTCCCTTAACTGGGACACTACACTTCTGTTGATAATAATATTTATACCCCGCCCATCTGGCTGAGTTTCCCCAGCCACTCTGGGCGGCTCCCAATCATGTGTTAAAAACAGTACAGCGTTACATATTAAAAACTTCCCTGAACAGGGCTACCTTCAGATGTCTTCTGAATGTCAGGTAGTTGTTTTTCTCTTTGACATCTGATGGGAGGGCGTTCCACAGGGCGGGCGCCACTACCGAGAAGGCCCTCTGCCTGGTTCCCTGTAGCCTCACTTCTCGCAATGAGGGAACCACCAGAAGGCCCTCGGCGCTGGATCTCAGTGTCCAGGCTGAACGATGGGGGTGGAGACGCTCCTTCAGGTATATGATGCAGCCTAGAATGTGTATATGCACAAATCATATACATATGTATAAATCTTTGCATTCCAGAAACACCAGCAGTCTCCACGAATCTTTATCCCAAGAAAACCAAGCCCTGGGGCACATCCTGGAACCCTGGAAACCATTCACTGCCTGGAGACTGAGTTGCAGAACATGCTATTTTTCTATAAAAAGAAGTGTTGGAATTCACCATGAACGCCTCCCTTATATAATGGCAATGGTGCCCATCTGAGAGGAGCAAGAACTGAGTTCCGGCTGAAAAAAAGCCCTGATTGCGGATAACATTTTCTATACCCATAAAGCACAGAAAACACTTCCTAGGATCAAGATTTGTTAACCGGACAATCTAGGCAAGTGAATACTCAGTGAGAAGATTTTTATTTTCATCAAATTGCAATGTAGGGTTATCTAAATGTTCAGCGTTCTCTCCCACTTTATGTCTTTTACAGGTTTTGAACAACCACCACAGCAGCAGCAGCAGCAGCAGCCCACACGGAGTAGAGCAGAGAGTTTAAAGCAGTAAAAGTTGTTCTTAATTTCCATTGATTCACTTTGCATATATCAAAGAACATTTTACGACACACCGTTGTGCTGATGGAGGTACAAGCAAGGCACTAAGCATAATGTATAGGCCATGCTGAATGATTTATTGAACTGACTGGTTAGAATAAAAAAAGGGGGAAAAAACAAGCAAGGGACTAATCTGATTTATGGTTCTAATTTTGTTTGGTCACACTGTTCCTTGCCTTTTTGTCGGATGGAAGAATTACCATGAATGATAAACTTCAAGTAATCATTACCTCTGGCATTTGTAAGTGTGCTTAAGCTGCATACTTAATTACAAAAAACAAAGATGTATTATTTTCACACAGTTTTATCCTGCTGCTGAAGACCTTGCGAGTCCGAGGTGTTTAAATATCAGTTATTAAGAGGCTAATAAATAGAAGTCCAGTGTTTAGCCAATTCATCAGCTAGGTTAAATGATTGTGGCTGCGATCTGTCGCCAGGTAGAATAGACATAATTCCTTGGGAGTAAGCCCAGTGGAATTCAGTGGGACTTACTACTGAGTAGATGTGTCTAGGATAGTGTTGGAAAACCCTTCTGATCAGATAAAAAAGATGCCCTATTAGGCAATAGATTTTAAAAAATAAAAGTGAATCCAGCCATTGAAGCATGGAAGAATTGATATAAGGTTCAACGAATCTCTTCCGTTCATCCCTTCTTCCACAGTGGATGTATAAACTGTGGTGCATTGGCTGATACCAAGAATTGGAATCAGAGTTAGAAGGGACCCCAAGAGTCCATCCCCTTGCAATGCAAGAATCTCAACTAAAGCATCTATAATAGATGACCATCCAACCTCTGCTTAACAAGAAGAGTCTACCACCTCCTGAGGGAGTTGAGGAGATTTCACCCCTCCCATATCACTGCCCCTCCTCTCTAGAGAATCTGCTGATGTTCTCTGCTGATTCTCTAGAGAGGAGGGGCAGTTTCTGCTCTCTACTTATTCCGCTCCAGCCTCACATCAAAGAGAGAGTGAGAGAGACTGAGTGTTAGAGAGAGATCGTGTGTATAGATAAGGCTGCTGCTAAAAGCAGCTGCAGACACTCAGTGCAGTTCAGCATTTTTCGTTTAGACTTCATTTAGCTCTGTATATAGTTGTGTATTATAGTTGTAGATAGAATAAAGAAGATATTCTACAGAGCTGCTCTCCGAGTCGTTTATGCTCTGCTATACTCTGCTATACTCTGCTGTGCGACGACTGTCTTCTTGTTGGAGTGAATCCAGTGCTCACAACTCTAAGCTGTGAGTCCACAGCACTTGTTCCTGTGTAGAAGGTGGTTTCTGGAAGTGCTACCCAGCTCGCCTAGCCCAGTCGGGGCTGAAGTGGATGAGTCCAGTTGGTGGCACTGGCTCAATGGCGATGCTGACAGGAGTCCATTCCACTGTCAAATAGAAATACAGCATGCTTCCTATTTTGCATTGTATGATCCTTCTCCAATGTAGGATCTTACTACTTCAATGTAGATTAGTTGAATTTTTATTATGATTCAATTCCTAGATGAAACTTTGGGCTGGAAATGGAGGGTCTGCCTAGGAAACAGGAAGCATAGTAA
This sequence comes from Podarcis siculus, assembly GCA_034642415.1. Taxonomy (NCBI): domain Eukaryota; kingdom Metazoa; phylum Chordata; class Lepidosauria; order Squamata; family Lacertidae; genus Podarcis; species Podarcis siculus. Next base: position 3,414,707 of record JAXCMG010000069.1, read on the forward strand.
GGCTGGAAGAATGCTGCATTACCCACATGCCAAGGAAAGGGGTAAAAATGGCGGAACCATTGGTCCCTGACCCACCACTATGTTCCCGGCTGCACAATTTCTAGGTGGGGTTGTATCCCTCATTTGTTTGAGATGGGGATTTAATCAATAATGTAATGATAGCAGCACTGCTTTTTTCCTAAGAGAGGGGTACTCTCATTTTGACTCAAGAAAAGCACCATTTTATAGTTCAAATTGGGAAAATTAAATACAGTAAATCAGGCATGTCCAAAGTCTAGCCCAGGTGTAAAATCCCCCCCAAAAGCTCAAAAACTTTGGTTGGCCCTCACACATGTTCATTTCATCAAATCTGGCCCTCTTTGAAAAACGTTTGGACACCCCTGCTAAATAGACAAAAGTACAAAGAACATAGGGATGCGGGTGGCGCTGTGGGTTAAACCACAGAGCCTAGGGCTTGCTGATCAGAAGGTCGGCGGTTCGAATCCCCGCGACGGGGTGAGCTCCTGTTGCTCGGTCCCTGCTCCTGCCCACCTAGCAGTTAGAAAGCACGTCAAAGTGCAAGTAGATAAATAGGTACCACTCCGGCGGGAAGGTAATTGGACGACTTTGGGGTTGCGGCTCTCATCTCGCTTTATTGGCCGAGGGAGCCGGCGTACAGCTTCCGGGTCATGTGGCCAGCATGACTAAGCCGCTTCTGGTGAACCAGAGCAGCGCACGGAAACGCCGTTTACCTTCCCGCCGGAGCGGTACCTATTTATCTACTTGCACTTCATGCTTTCAAACTGCTAGGTTGGCAGGAGCAAGGACCAAGCAACAGGAGCTCACCCCGTTGCGGGGATTCGAACCGCTGACCTTCTGATCGGCAAGCCCTAGCCTCTGTGGTTTAACCCACAGTGCCACCGCACTAGCCTATTATCCTTCTAATCAACCTCAGACAGCAGAGTGAGGGACTCACCAACTACCTGACCTCTGGTTGGTCACATTGCTGCTGCTCACCAGGAGGTAGAGAAGAAGGAGACAGTGGCGAGATTGGCTCATCTGATTCATTTTCACCATGCCAATTTGGTGTTCCCGCCAGTGTGTTTGCACTGTGCCAACCTCACCATTGCTTTGCCCCTCTCCCCACCTCTTGGTTAACAGCAGCAACGCAACTGACAGGAGGTCAAGTTGTCCCACCTCCACAACCATCTTTCAAAATTTGCACTTCACCAGATTTTGAAGTCCAGTTCTCCAACCAAATAACGTCACAAAAATGTGTACATTGGGGAGATGTGCGCATTGAAATGCATATATTAGTGGAAATTAGCATATCACATATCATATGATATCTATTAAATATTAATAGAATATTTATTATATGAGGGGAAATGCATGCAAAAATTATGAGGAGAAAATTGCACTCAAATGCTGATGAATTTTCCTGCTGACTTTTAAATAATTATATTTTTAAAAAACCCAAAAACCTGGAAATCAATGTGGAAATGTGGAAAACTTAAGCCTTTAAAAAAGAGAAACCAAAATGGACAGATCCATTGATCCCAAGTCATAGGTGGCAATTTGCTGAGAGTCCCCTCACCCCACCCAGGTACCAGGAGTTTAGAAAGGAAAACATTTAAAACCCTAGAAAGGCCTGGTGGTATGTTTCATGTTAATATACACATTTCTTTTTGCTCCCTGAGACACCGAGGCCCAAACAAATGAATTTGTAATATGTTTCTGGTCAGTCTTATTAGGATTCATACAGTAAATATAAGGCAATAATATAATGGAACTATATTGTCATATCAAAATGTATTATCGCATCCATAAAGTTTGCTGTATCTGTTGAGTCCAGAGAGACAGAAAACACTGGAAAGTTCAGGAAGATGACCATAAAAGAAGAAATGCTAAACCTTTGGAGACAAATGCAAATAATATAGCGAAAACCATGAAATATGTCATTCACTTTTCTTTTATGTAACAAACAGTTGTTTCAATATTTATGTCACTCTGTGAAAGTAATGTGTTTATTGAAATAGGATGTGTTTTACACTGTGGACGGGGTGTTATGTTTCATTTGATTTCCAGAAGTGATGGATTCAAAAAAGAAGATTGGGGCCATAAATAGATACCTCTGCCCAATATACCCCCTCAATTCTCGGACCCTTTTTACTAGTAAAATGCTGTTTGCATGGGATTAACCTTGTTAGGTTAGAGGCTAACACCACAAGAAGGAAAGATTGGGCATTGTCAGGGGCTCAGGGGGAGAGCCACAGGGGGAAGAGGAATTGGAGAGTGAATCTGAGGGGAGTTTAGGAGGGTATGACAGTGACCCGAGAGATTCAATGAGCTTCTCCAGTGAATCAGAAGATTCCCAGAAAGAGGCGCCCAGGGTCAGGGCAAGGGGGGCCAGCGGTGAGTCTCAAAGTGGCAGTTGGAGGTCCGGGCCAGCTTCTCCGGCCGAGCGGAGGGCAGGAGGACCCAGAGGAGAAAGGAGCAAAGGGAGAAACGGAAAAGGTGGGGCAAAGCTCGGCTGTTAAACTGGTGCCGAGGAGGGGAGGAGTCAGACGGAGCTTCGACGGTCTAAGGCTACAGACGTAGAGTTGCGCGCCACGGATGTAACATCAGCAATGAACTTCAATAAAAGCTTTCGTATACAAAGAGATACTGGCGTTGGTCCTTTGTGAGCTGGGACCTGAGGCGACTCTGACAGGCATAGACAGCTTTAAGACAAAAGGAAGGACCCATTTTCTCCGTTTTCTCAAGACAACTCTCGCAAAAGGATGCATCCTGCAGAATGCATCTGTGATGGTTTGAAGGCCACCGCTTTCTCCCATCCCGGGATTTCTCATTGGGCGCTGCCAAGCAGTGATGGGAATTCCTGGCTTCTAAGTGTCCGCTACTCACATAAATAATTTAAAACCCACTTCATATCGGGTTCCACATTTTAAAATATGTTTGTTTGCTTGCAAGGGGATACATGTAACAAGGGCTTCAATGTTTGCAGAAGACATCTGCTCCGACGTCGCAGCATCGCCTGAAAAGCAGCCGTCATGAACACTCGTTTCTCTTTTCTTTCTTTCTTTCCAAATTATTTTTATTCGTTTTCCAAATGATTAGAAATCAAACCAAATGAAATTAATTTGAAACACTTTCTCAAAATCAGGTTTCCCGCTGATGATGGTCATCATCGTTTCCTCACATTGACGCATCATTTCTTATTTAGAGTCCAGTTGACACCCTTCACTCCTTGGATACTCAATCCATATACAGTGGTACCTCGGGTTAAGTACTTAATTCGTTCCGAGGTCCATTCTTAACCTGAAACTGTTCTTAACCTGAAGCACCACTTTAGCTAATGGGGCCTCCTGCTGCCGCCGTACCTCCAGAGCACGATTTTTGTTCTCATCCTGAAACAAAGTTCTTAACCCGAGGTACTATTTCTGGGTTAGCGGAGTCTGTAACCTGAAGTGTATGTAACCTGAAGCGTATGTAACCCGAGGTACCACCCCGAATAACTATTTCAGGATGGGGGGGGGGACCCAAAACACTCTGTCTCTGTCTTGCAAAGTTTTTTCTTGCCTTTTAAGAAGCAGCCCATAGCCTGGAACAGCTCATGGAGACCACCCGTTCCCACACACTGAGAATAGAATAGAATACAATAGGTCCCCCTGGGACCAATGAGACTTGGTGATGTTCTCAGGGGGAATCGCATGGGGAAAATATGATTGCCCCTAGTGTTTCCCTGGACTGAAAAGTGGGGTTGCAGAACTGGGGTGGACTGAACTATAATGGGTCCATCCACCCCCAGTGCCAGGTCACAGTACTAATATCCAATCTCAAGAATTACCCAATAAGTCATCTCAGAGTAGTTTTTGAATTACCAGAGGCCCTCTGTTGCAGACTGTCAGGAGTTCAGTTCCCGGCTTGATAACACAGTGAGCGTAGTTAATTAAAAAGGATGATTTATTGTCAAAACAAACCGATAACTCCGGACAGCTTTAACACAGCCTCTGCCATCATGAATCAAGATGACCTTTCTGAAGAGTGGTTCCTGCAAGACCAGAAGCAACTGAACTTTTGCTTCTGACGTCTCTTGTTTTGCTTCCTGTCTTGCAGCCCTCCCATTCGCCGAGACCTTGGGCTGAGAGGGTCAGCTCCTACCTCTTCCCCATTCTCCAAGAGGCTGTCTCTTAGCTCTTTCTCACCTGATAAACTGCTTCCTTCTCTGTTCGAGGCATTTTGCACTTCTTGAGAGCGTTGGAAGGTTTCCGGCTGGCTCTTAGTCATTCCCTTATCAGCCGGCATTCCAAAGGGCGGGGATGTTGGCACTAGCCAATGCTCATCCTGCCTGGCAGTTAACCCTCTCTGTTCCTGGCTGCTTCCTTCAGCTGGTTGCAGACCTTCCCTGGGATCTGGTTGCAACCCTTCCCTGGGGACTGGCTCATTCATGATACAGACCCTCCAAATGTCCCTGTTCTCCAGGGACAGTCCCAGATTTACAGAAGCCATCCTAGTTTCTGATTTGATCCCGGAATGCCCCGCTTTTCCTTAGGACACCCCTATTTTCATTGGAGAAATGTTGGAAGGTATGGTACGATGTTCCTATTTTCACTGGAGAAAGGTTGGAGGGTATGGATTAGGACCTCCCTGTTTTCATCGGAGAAATGTTGGAGCATATGCTCTTGCAGTCTTCTAGCTTGTACACAGGGCTCTTTTTTCAACCAGAACTCACTGGAACTGAGTATAGGCACCTGTTTGGTGCGTTCTGGCACCTCTGCCATTCACCTGTGCTCGGGGGCTGCCTGCCAGAGGCAAAGAATTTAACCCACCTTAACTTAAAAAAAAGTCAACAGGTTCCTTTTTCTGCTTATACATGTGTGGCAAAGCAGAACCATAGTTCAATAAAGCCATGTATGCTTCAGAATTGCTTTCGTTCTGTCTTGAAATGTTAATTTCTCTAACATGGTTAGCTGTCAAGCTCTGTCATACTGAAGTTAAAGAGCTTTTCCAGAGTCCTTCTAAATGAGGGGCAAATTTGTATCCTAAAGCCTGCCATAGACCAGTTGAGGGGCCACTGGAAATGGAACAGATGTGCTGCTCTGCTATCAAAGAAAGAGGCCCACCACGGCAGGATTGTCTTTCCCTGCTCCCTCAGTACTGTTAGGATATAGTTCCGTTCCACCTTAAAAGGGACAGGCAGGACTATTGTGTGTCACATGCCTGTTTACATTTCCAGCACAGTCTGCTGGGAACTTCCGTTTTGTATACAGCTTTTGTGTTACTGCTGTTTTGCTGGATACGAAGGGAAGCAGATGTGTTTTTTCCTTTGTTCCTGAACTATGCTGAATAAACACTTGTAAATATGCTTACACACATCTCTGTCCGCCACTTCCGTTGCGGAGATTTATTCACTATGCTAATTAGCGTGCTTGGTAGCTTCAGAAGGCTACTGAGGCTCGAGTCGCTGACTGATTGATGCTGTATCGGAGATCATCTGGCTGCCGGCCAGTGGCTGGAGCAAGCTGGGGGCCTGCCAAATGCCACCATCTCCCCGGAAGTATCCCAACAAGTAAAGGTAAAGGGAACCCTGACCATTAGGTCCAGTCGTGGCTGACTCTGGGGTTGCGGTGCTCATCTCGCTTTATTGGCCGAGGGAGCCGGCGTACAGCTTCTGGGTCATGTAGCCAGCATGACTAAGCTTCTGGCAAACCAGAGCAGCGCACGGAAACGCTGTTTACCTTCCCACTGGAGCGGTACCTATTTATCTACTTGCATTTTCGACGGGCTTTCGAACTGCTAGGCTGGCAGGAGCAGGGACCGAGCAACGGGAGCTCACCCCGTCATGGGGATTCGAACCGCCAACCTTCTGATCGGCAAGTCCTAGGCTCTGTGGTTTAATCCACAGCGCCACCCGCGTCCTCATCCCAACAAGTACACCCATACAAATTTATACATGTGATGATGATGATGTGAGCAACTCATTTAAGGGCATGACTGTAGAGTCAAAGGATCCTAAGCCCCATCATCCCATGACAAATGCTAGAAGGGGCAAAACCCTGGGTCTGGTATAGCATCTTTCTTCGCACTGGAATCAACGGGAGGGGAAAATGGAAATGAAAGAAATAGATGGGTAAGCTATTCCACACTTCCTTCCCCTGCCACAGATAGCTAGCAGGGCTTCAGATGGGGCGTTGACTGATCCATCAGGGAATGTGACTATATATAGCCCAGGGATGTCAGACATATATCCAAGAGCCTTATCAACTCCTTCAAGGGCTCCCAGTCTAGCCGTCAATTCTCTGACAACTTTGAGGTTTGTCTAAACAAAGCTCAACAATTTGGGTGGTTTCCTAATGCGGTTTTTCGATTGACTGTTTACAAGGGCTGTATACCGTGTATGGCAACCCTCCCTAACCTTCAGAAATGGCTTTTGAGGGGTGTTTGGGTAAGGATTCAAAAGCCAACCCATTTCTTTGGCCCTTTGAATCCAAGCCACGGTCTGGTAACCATGCAAAAGAGATGTACATAGACTGCATCCCTCAATATTCCACAGTGATGCTAAGTGAAATTCTGTCTTTCCTCCCCAAGCCTTTTCTTGTATAACAAATGAAAAACTAAGTTACCATTGATGGCATTATTCTGAACTGGCATTTCCACTCTTTGCAACCATACATATTCATAAAAACTAACTCGGTTAAAGAGATTAAAATCAATTGGTTATTTTAAAAATTTCTCCGCAATCAATTCATATATGAAATTTGACTCTAATAACACCCAAGTGAATCCATGTTGAAAGTTACTCCAGGGAGAACAGGACTTCCTTTTCATTACTTTTCTACATCTCATTGATTTTGATTCACGTTTAGAATGACACTCTCAAAAGAAAATGCCACAAATTAATATTCGTCAATTTACAAGAATGACAGCCAGTCCCAGGGAAGTGTGAACTCTTCATTTTCCTCTGCACGTTCTATGCCTTCCATTACATGATGCTGATGAATGTATGTTTAATACAGACATACTGTGGATGCATCAAATGGCTGGTCGTAATTTGCCACTATAGCACAGGGAATGGTAAATGCTCATTGTTTCCCAAGATTTAGATATTTGAACAAATCATCAAAGCAATCAATTTTACTTTGTTTTATAAAATCGTTTAAAAGAATACGGCAACAGGCTTTGTACTTCGGGGTGTTGTATTGTACAGGCTTTGTACTTTGGGGTGTTGTATTGTTACGGAATTAGCTATCAGATGTATGTGAGTAGGAATATCACTCTGGGTTTGGCAGGAATGGGGAACCCCACTCCAAGGGACTGAATGAGGTTCTCCAATCCTCTCTGTCTGGCTTTTGGGACTCTCCCGGGCCACACACAACTAGCACTGGCACATGTCCTCCAGAAAACTGCCCAGAAAGGAATGTTGATCTCAGGCTGCAAAAGATTACCCATCCCAGCCTAGCCTAGTGCCCACAAAACAGATGTTCAGCTGCACTTTCACTGCTAAGGGTCAAGACCAAGGTCTTTTGGTGCTCTGTGGAAAAACAAATTCTTAAACACACTCCTCCAGCTTTTTGCACAGTAGGCACCATCCATGAGATGTTGCCAGACTCCCACCATCCCTGACCAGCCTGCTGTCTGAGAATTATGGGAGTTGGAACTGATCAGCATGAGGAAGACCACAGACTTCTCCTGAGATGGACTTTGCTTGCAAAAACCTTGTTGAAATGAATAGGAGATCATGCCCTCCAATACTTCTCTGATGAAAATTGTTGTTGTTTAGTCGTCTTAGTTGTGTTCGACTCTCCGTGACCCCATGAACCAGAGCATGCCTTGGAAACTCTCAATTTTTCTCAAAGATTCTCCTTTTTTATGTCCATGGAGTTTTCTTGGCAAAATACTGGAGTGGTTTGCCAGTTCCTTCTCCAGGTGGATCACATTTAGTCTAAACTCTCAGCTATGACCTATCCATCTTGGGTGGCCCTGCACGGCATAGCTCATAGCTTCTCAAGCATATCATATTCAAGCCCCTTCGCCATGACAAGGCAGTGAGCCATGAAGGGGCTGATGAAAATAGGAATGTTCTATTCCATAACCCTAACCCTAACCCTAACCCTAACCCTAACCCTAACCCTAACCCTAACCATAGTAATATTTATACACTACCCATTTGACTGGGTTGCCCTAGCCACACTGGGCAGCTTCCATCATATATAAAAACACAATAAAACATTAAACATTAAAAAACTTCCATGAAGGGCTGCCTCCAGATGTCTTCTAAAGGTTACTTACCTCCTTGGCTCAGGGGTTGCATAACTCCATACCCTCCAATAGTTCTCTGATGAAAATAGGGACATCCCAAGGACAAGTGGGACATTCTGGGATCAAATCAGAAACCACGACAACTTCTGTAAATCTGGGGCTGTCCCTGGAAAATAGGGTCTGGAGTTGGTGTTCATCAACACGAGGAAGACCACCGAGTTCTCCTGAGATGGAATTCGCTTGCACAAACCTTGTTGAAATGAACAGGAGATACCCAAAAGCACATTGTTCTTCTCTGGCTCCTATTCATTCCAATGGGGCTAGAGCAGGACTGCCAAATGGTTTCCTGCTACATAGGTGACATGTGTGTGTTGCCCTTGATGACGCATAAAAACTGCCCACCAAGGCAGCTGCCTCATTTTGGCTCACGGTAGGGCCACTCTGGTATAACATACGAAGAGGAGAAATCTCCATGTGTTTGGTGGTGGCCGAAAATAGCCTGTGCATTGCAGACAGTCTAACTGCACAGTTTTATTGTTTGTGACTTGAAGAGGATTTGTAGCTTTCTGGAATAAAATATTCATGAAAATACATTGGAAATGTGTTAAAGCAACCATTTCTGAAATATATGAAATGAGGCTTTTTGAAGTGGAAAAAGCACTTTGGTTTTTTATTTTTTAAGAAGTGCTAAAATGACAGCGGGTTTGTGGAAATTCAGTTAAAATAAGATTACTTTACTAATGCACTGTTATAGTTTTTGCTTACTGGCCTGATGAATTTTTTGACCTGGCAATAATTTAATAAGGATGATGATGCTTGTGACAAATATAGTTTACTGAGCTCTCGACTTTTGTCTAAATCATTTTAATATTGGCAAGATCTAACAAAGATGCATACGGCTATTATGGGATTTATACAATGCTAAATATTTTTAGATTGATTTCAAGGGAAGAGCTTGGAGATTTCTCTCACCAAAGTCTCAAGGGAACTCTACATTGGCATTTGCTTGAAAGAAGTAAAAACCAACCTAAGAAGTGAAAACGAACCTAACAAATGGAATATAATTTGTTGCCTCTTAACCTCCCTGTTATTTTAGACCTGTCGGTTCTAACTATATAAATAATAATGGGTGGCAAGCTTCATATAATATAAATATAAACGGAAGCCTTTTTAGCAAAACTGAATGGTAACCGTGAGAAAAATTAAAATAAAATAAACCAGAACAATGGATCAGACCCAGACCACTATTTTGTTTAATTCAACAAATGTCAGACAGAAATAGTGCACACGGCACTGATAATCCAGACATTTTCTAATGTTATATTTGATACTTAGACAATCCAAATGATGGTATGAATATCTAAAACACTGAAGAATTAGGCATCTAGCATGACTGTTGTTTCTATCGTTGATCAATAGCTTTAACCGGAAAGAGTGATGAAATAACTACCTGTGCCCCAGGGTCCTTCAGTTGCTTACCCAAAGTTTCATAGTTCCTTGCTATACAATGAACCATGTGTCGGGCAGTGTCATTTGTACCAACATGGATCAGAGGAAGGGGTAATGGTCAGTGGTCTTATAAGACTCGGCGGCTTCTCTGTCACATCTTGAATATTTCAGATCCTCCAAGTGTCCCTATTTTGCAGGGGCAGTCACAGATTTACAGAAGCTGCCCCAGTCTCTGATTTGATCCTGGAATGTCCCGCTTTTCCTTAGGACGTCCCTGTTTTCATCAGAGAACTGTTGAAAGGTATGGTAGGAAGTCTCTGTTTTCATTGGAGAAATGTTGGAGGGTATGGAGTTAACCATCTGAAGGCAATCCTGCAGAGGGAAGGTTTTTTGTTTTTTAAAATAGTTTAATGTTTTATTATGTTTTGATCTATGTCAGAAGCCACCCAGAGTAGCTGGGGCATAAAAAGCTGGGTAGGATATAAATAGTAGAATGATGATGATGGAAAAGCATGGGCTTCTGTTCCTCTTAGAATCATAGAATCATAGAGTTGGAAGAGACCACAAGGGCCATTGAGTCCAACCCCCTGCCAAGCAGGAAACACCATCAGAGGAAACTCCCTCTTGGGAGGGAATCACCGACCACCAACTCATGTCTCTTCCTCCTCTGTTAAGCGGCAGAAATGCTTGTATCCATGGCACTTTCTATAGCTTTCTGTGCTCTCTGAGACCTGCAACTGCTGCCCCTGTTCTTCCGACCCAGAATATTTGCATGGCAAGGCCCCGAGCCCACCCCATTTCTAGATAATGAAACATATGGACACCACTATTTTGGGTTTTGGTTGTTGTTTAGTCGTGTCCAACTCTTCATGACCCCATGGACCAGAGCACACCAGGCACTTCTGTCTTCCACTGCCTCCCGCAGTTTAGTCAAACTCATGCTGGTAGCTTTGAGAACACTATCCAACCATCTCGTCCTCTGTCGTCCCCTTCTCCTTGTGCCCTCCATCTTTCCCAACATCAGGTCTTTTCCAGGGAGTCTTCTCTTCTCATGAGGTGGCCAAAGTATTGGAGCTTCAGCTTCAGGATCTGTCCCTCCAGTGAGCACTCAGGGCTAATTTCCTTCAGAATGGAGAGGTTTGATCTTCTTGCAGTCCATGGGAGTCTCCTCCAGCACCATAATACAAAAGCATCAATTAATGGGATAAATAAGGCCACAACTTTATTGGTTACAGATGTGAGCGGTATTGGCTTACAGTAGGCATTGGAACTGAACCGACTATATCTGACTCCTGCCCATCATGCAGGTAGTCTCATAAGGGTTAACCACCAGTAGGGGGAGCCCTGTTGATGTACATCAACTGTGAGCTCCCCCAGGGTTCCTGATGAGGTCGTGGCATGGCCCTAGCCCATACCTGGGCTGCGGACAGGATCCACACCCCCGGATTCCTTTAACGCAGCCTTTCTCAACCTGTGGGTCCCTAGATGTTGTTGGACTACAACTCCCATCATCCCTGAGCTCTGGCCTTGCTAGCTAGGGGTGATGGGAGTCGTAGTTCAACAACATCTGGGGACCCACAGGTTGAGAACCACTGCTTTAACAGAATACCCTTAAAAAGGGGAGAGGCAGGTGAAGGCCACAACCTCCCCTCCGACCAACCATCAAGATCGGACACAGGAGGAAATAAGGAGAAAGAGCCCCCTGGCCGTGTGGCGGTTTAAATTAGGTAAGCCACACCCCCTGGTCAAATGGATTGGTCGGCTGTGGGGCGTGACGCGGCCAGAACTCCCATTGATGCGGGTGGCTTCCCCACGCCCCCCCAGTGTACACAGGGAGTGCACATGGCCAGCCTGCAACCCTGCCCCCCTGGGAAGGTAAGTGGATTAGTCCAAGAGGAAGGCCTGGAAGTAAGCTCCAAAGACTTTCTGTCATCCCTGCTTCTGTGCCTTTCCGCCAAAGTATTTCACAATTCGGTGAGAGGGCTTGTCCCTTTGCCACTGCCCTCCCATCAACCCTGCCTATGGTCTGTTCACGAAAGGGGCTCCTTAATTTTCCTGGCTCCAAATTAGAAGCAGGGCACAAGCAACATGAGAGGTTTGTTCATTGTTGTTGTTTAGTCGTTTAGTCGTGTCCAACTCTTCGTGACTCCATGGACCAGAGCACGCCAGCCACTCCTGTCTTCCACTGCCTCCCGCAGTTTGGTCAAACTCATGCTAGTAGCTTAGAGAACATTGTCCAACCATCTCGTCCTCTGTCGTCCCCTTCTCCTTGTGCCCTCCATCTTTCCCAACATCAGGGACTTTTCCAGGGAGTCTTCTCTTCTCATGTGGTGGCCAAAGTATTGGAGCCTCAGCTTCACGATCTGGCCTTCCAGTGAGCACTCAGGGCTGATTACCTTAAGAATGGATAGGTTTGATCTTCTTGCAGTCCATGGGACTCTCAAGAGTCTCCTCCAGCACCATAATTCAAAAGCATCAATTCTTTGGTGATCAGCCTTCTTTATGGTCCACCTCTCACTTCCATACATCACTACTGGGAAAACCATAGCTTTAACTATACGGACATTTGTTGGCAAGGTGATGTCTCTGCTTTTTAAGATGCTGTCTAGGTTTGTCATTGCTTTTCTCCCAAGAAGCAGCAGGTTTGTTCATAAGAATATGTAAACTTCCAAAATTGAGAACTAATTTCCTACGTCGTCACCGTACAAACCCAGAGCAAAACCTCGCTCCTGCATCAATTGGTTTAGTAGGAACTAATTTGAAATATTACATTATTATTTACAATTCAAGCCAAAGAGGCAGAAACATAGATTAAAATTATTGTAATTTCAAATTCCCTCAAGAGAAAAAAAATATATTAAATGATTAACCCAATCCAACCTCCCTCCAGGCAGCAATTTTGAACACTTTAAGATCTCCATTTTTATCCAAGCGAGTAATGACGAGAATTAATTCTAGATGAAATCGTGGGCTCCTTCACCCCCCTACTTCATTGTTTACTGTTTAATGAAGTCAGTAGTCTACATTCTTTCATCAGTCAGATGACTATTTGCACCAAATTATACTGGCAAATTACAAAATAATCCCTGTAAAATTGAACGAGACAGCCGAGGATTCATTGTGTGTTATGTGGAAGTAGAGAACAAAATGGATAATAAGTGTCATGTAGGTCATGGCTCCTGGCTCTTTAGGTCAGATAATAAGGTCATAAGCCACAAAGCGGTGATACCGCTTTCCTGAATGTTGTAACTGGTAGTTCATGATGAGAGTACATTATTTTTCACCTGCAGTGGGAACCAGGCCAAAGGAGAGAGAGGAAGGGTTAAATGGGTCTTAAATGCCTTGCAGCGCATTTTGGGCACATTGTGTCTTACTGAAACACCCAGAGCCTGAATCCTAGGGGCAACATCTGACGATTAAAGCTGCTTTAAGGGAGCTGACAGTGCACACCATTCCTCCTGGCTGATTCCCCGACACTGTAAGTGATAACTCATGATGGGAATATGGTATACACTGAAGCAGCTAGACAGATGACGTGGAATTGCTATGCCAGATTCCCAGCAGGTGGGTCACCATTACTTAGTGAGAAGGTGGTGGGAAGTCCAGCATGTCACAAATGCACTGGCAGGAGGGCTGGAATGCCACTTGGTTCAATTACTGCAATGCATTCCATGAAGGGCCTTGGGTCTGATTCAGAGCAATCAACGATGTTCCTGGAGATGATCTTGGTGATCAAGCGGCACCTAAATTTTTCAGGGCTTTGTAAATTAATACAAAGTCCTTGAACCTGACTCGGTAGTAGATGGGCAGCCAGTATAGCTTGTAATAATGATAATGATAATAATAATAATAATAAATTTTTTATTAAGTTTCTTTTCTCATAACAAATAGCCAATAACCTTACTAAACATACATTTTCCAATCTCCTCCCCTCCCTGTTAACTTCCCTCATCTACCATTTCTGGTTTGTTACATCAGATGATACATTCTGCTGTTTGTACAGTGGTACCTTGGGTTACATACTCTTCAGGTTACATACGCTTCAGGTTACAGACTCCGCTAACCCAGAAATAGTACCTCAGCCACTACTGAGAAGGCCCTCTGCCTGGTTCCCTGTAACCAGGTGGGGGTGGAGACGCTCCTTCAGGTATACTGGACCAAGGCTGTTTAGGGCTTTAAAGGTCAGCACCAACACTTTGAATTGTGCTCGGAAACGTACTGGGACTATCTAGCTTCAAGGTTACCAATGCATGGACTACAGTGGTCAACCAATGATGGTGAAAGTTGCTGCAAGCCCTAAATATCACTTGAGTGTCCATCTGCAAGGTCAGAGATAACATCACCCTCAAGGTGCAGAACCTTTAGCCACCTTGCTGAAGCTAAGCAGGTCTGGTCAGTGCCTGGATAGGAGACCATCTGGGAATTCCATGTGCACCTCCTTGAGTTTTATGGTGGAAGGATGTCAGGATGTGAAAGTAATAAATAAATATTCCATGGGCTCAGGGCAGCTTTACAGCAATTTCATATTCATTGCTGTCCCCAAAGGTCTCAGTTGTACTTAAAATTAAATAAACTCTCTTGATTGACTATGCCACCAGTGAACAACATCTCTGTCTTATATGGACTGAGCTTCAGTCTATTAGCCCCATCCAGACCAACCATTCAAAACATTGTCATCCTAACTGGGATTAAATCCAGAGTAATAGAGCTGGGTGAATCCGTCAATTACGGTTTCTCCCAGTTTCTCATTTCTCCAGTCTTAAATTTATTCCTCCAGATTTCCAAGTCAGTTTTTCTGTGTCAGCTTGTCACATGAAAATTCATCCGCATTTGGGTGCAAATTTCTCCAGTTTGTATGTATACTGACAGTTTTGCAAAGCGATTCCCCCCCCCAAATGAACAGATTTTTATGGCATTTTCACTGCTGTATGCATTGTTGTACACATTACGTGGCTGGAGGCCCACACTGCGAAATGCTGACAAGTTCCTGTGTTGTTTCGGAAAGCTAGGTTCACCGTTAAATGTCAACTGAGTCATTAGCCCGACTCATTCCCAAAGCCCAAATAACTAGAACTTACAGTGATCCTCAGTTAGAATGGTAAAAATACAGGAGGAAAAAGGCTGTTGTGCTGTTGGAATAAACAGTGGCACCTGGCGGGGTGTGAACATGCCTGCATGCACCAGCATAGTCTGTGTACAAAATTATCTAAACGGGATGACTCAGTGGGGTTTAATAGATTAATTGTGGTGCCCATATGGGAGAGTGCTTGAAATCCTAATGAGACCAGCAGCATTTACAACTGGAAGCTTGCAAATCTTGTAAAACTAATCACTTAAAATGTAAATGTGGCTGTAATTAACCCATTTAGAATAAATCATTCTAATTAACACATGTAAATGGGGACTGTATTTGTAAATTTCATAAAGACAAAAAAGCGCTTCTTGAGGAAGCAGAAGGCAGGCAGTTCTGCGGAAGATCTGCACGAAGCCACAGCAATTCGTACCTCCATGTTTGCGCTCATGGCATTGTGCGTGCGTGTTTGTGTCTGTGTGTACACTCATGAGCACACACATGCATATTCACAGTCACATGTATGAGATTAGAAGTTACGGGGTGGATATCATACGGTTGCTTTCCAATGCAACAGCCCTACACCCCCCATTCTCCCTTCTGTAAAGTCTACTCCACTAAAATATATGACCTGATATCATTGGGTTGGAAATTTCTCCCCTGGGCTGCCTTTAGGGTGCTTGTCAAATGCTGCATCGTATATTTTAGTTAATAGTTCTGGACACAAAAGTTGTTGAGCTTTTTTTAGTCTTGCTATTAAAAAATAATTGCCATTTTTCAGCTACAGCCTTGGATCCTTACAAGTCAAACGTTTTGGCTCCCAAATGCTATAAACCCAGAAATGAGTGTTCCGGTTTGCGAATGTTCTTTGGAACATGAACTTCCAACAAGGGTTCCGCAGGAACTTCCTGCGGCCAATCAGAAGCCGCGCCTTGGTTTCCGAATGTTTCAGAAGTCAAAAGGACTTCCAGAACGGATTCCATTCAACTTCCGACGTACAACTGTACTTTTAACTATTTCTGACGGAAATAGGCAAAAATGGCACTGCCAACATGGCTTGCCAGTCATCCAGATTTTCCCGGACATCTTGCTGATTTCTGCCCAGACACTGCTTTCGACCACAGTATTCTGGGTATGTCTGGGAAATTCCGGCTGTATGGCAACCCTATTTTAGTAGTCATTTAGACATTACTGAGAGGTAAAAGAGGGAAAGACTTGAAGCTGTTACATTCAGTAACACACCATGCCCAAAATGTCTGGTTTCATCTCTAGGGTCGCATGTCATTGTATATTAGGTATTGCATCCACCATCTGTCAAATACAAAATACCATTTCGTATTGGCCGATAGTTGACAGGTAATGGCGTTTTGCATTTCATAGTACTTTATAACTAATATGAAATGACTTTCAGTACCTGATGGCTGGGATACGACGTGTTTGATTTTATTTGGTAGCTGACATGCAGCAGCGTTTAGCATTTGAATTCTATTGAGCACTGAAATGGTATTCAGTATCTGATGGCATTTGGGAGATAACATGTTGCTTTACTTAGTTTTAGCCCATTGACGGTTGAAAACATTTCATATCTTATGCCTATGCAAGCCAAATCAATCTAAGAGATACTAACAAATCTAAAACACGAACATTTCAAAATTTCAGAAAATTCCAAATTTGCCTGACGAAAGTGGGGAAACGGCCATATTCAAATATTTGTGATATTTATTTCAGCGCTTATCAAACCAGATGGTGGAGTCTGTCTCTTCCACAAAGCTGGTTGTAGGCTTTCTAGTTTCTCGGAACACACACACAAAACCCTGCTTCTAAACAGGTCTATATGGCAGAACTTCCCTGTGTGCTCAGACACATTGGTCTTCAGTAGGGCCAGTTGACACACTCAGTTGCTAATTATCAAACCTTGAGTGTGTTGTGCATGTGTGTGTAAAAAGAGGGGAAACTGGTGAAAGATGAATAAATCTCATGGGGTGCTTGGTGTCTCATGGGGTACTTAGTGTCAACATTACACAAAGGATGGGGAATCGCAGGCCCCACAGGCTGAAGGTAGCATTCCAGGACTCTATTCAGCTATTGGGACATGGCTTATACCCAAATACCTGAGTGTAAGCCAGGCATAGGCAAACTCAGCCCTCCAGATGTTTTGGGACTATAAGTCCCATCATCCCCGACCACTGGTCCTGTTATCTAGAGATCATGGGAGTTGTAGTCCCAAAACATCTGGAGGGCCAAGTTTGCCTATGCCTGGTATAAGCCCTACTTCACCCAGTGAGGCTTACCTCTGAGTAGCGTATATAAGATTGCACTGTTAGTCTTCAGTAACAAACCTGACAAGCATATAGATTCGGACTTCACCATCAAACTGTTACCTGCTTTCATCTGCTGTTCTGATTCCACCCATGCCTGTCGTTTTAATCTGCCGGTAACTAGCCTTTGGAGGGCAATGACATCTCATTATGAGGGCCTGATTGAAGGCAACGACAAGGAAGTAAAATGTTCCCTATCCCATTATCAATTCTCTGGAGGGGCAGGCATTTATGAGCTTCAGTTCTTTAAAGCCCACATCATCTTAGTGACCTCATGCTGGAGGCCATATGGGACAACCCTGTGAGCGATTCTGAGGGCTACACGGTGTCGGGACTTCTGGAAAGCTGAATGGCCAGATGTGAGCGTTGCTTAAGAGATGTCACAGATGTCTACAATTCAAAAACGTTAAAAAGCCGGATGAAATTTGGCTTGTTGGGGAAGACTGTTTCAGTTCAGCGACAGCTTTTGGCCTGTCTTTGCTCCAGTTTGATTTCCTTTTGAATTTCCTGGATCGGGGGTGGGGAAACTCAGGGTCAGGGTCCAAACTCAGTCCTCTAGACTCCTCTGCCCAAGCCATGCCTCTCCTTGAGAGCTTTTGCCTAGCTAGAAAGTCTCCCTAAACTGCTACACTTAGTGTCCTTGCTCCCACCCCAAAACACGCAAGCAGAGGCTCTTATTTGTAAGTGAGAAATAGATCTTTATTCAGGAAGGTAACTGTACAGCCTCAGTAGCAGATGCAGGGCCCAGGAGTCACAGTTCAGGAATTCAAGGGCATTGCAGACCCTCCAAGTGTCCCTATTTCCCAGAGGCCGTTCCAGATTTACAGAAGCCATCCTAGTTTCTGACTTGATCCTGGAATGTCCTGCTTTTCCTTAGGCAAAGGCAAAGGGACAACTCTGGGGTTGCGGTGCTCATCTCGCTTTACTGGCTGAGGGAGCCGGCATACAGCTTGCGGGTCATGTGGCCAGCATGACTAAGCCGCTTCTGGCAAACCAGAGCAGCGCACGGAAACGCCATTTACCTTCCTGCCAGAGTGGTACCTATTTATCTACTTGCACTTTGACGTGCTTTTGAACTGCTAGGTTGGCAGGAGCTGGGACCGAGCAACGGGAGCTCACCCCATTGCGGGGATTTGAACCGCCGACCTTCTGATTGGCAAGCCCTAGTCTCTGTGGTTTAATGGCACTTTTACCAGGCAGTATATTGTGGGTGGGGCTTAACTTCTCCATTGCCTCTTTCCTTCCTTCACTAGGTGCTGGTGGAGGCGGAAGAGGTGGCAATTTCAACCTAGTGCCTCACGGGGCCAGGGCCAATGCAGCTTGTTCCTCCCTTTGCTTTTCAACATCACAATTTACCAGTATATCATGACGTTTGGGTAGTGATACATCTTGATGTTGAAAAACTGATATCGCCTACACCCAACACACCCTGTGGCCATTGGATGTTTTCAGAAACCCATTCTCAATTTGAAGGGAATGATCGAAAGGCTGGTGGGGTGTTGTTCTTTTTGTAAGCGTTGATCTCGGAAAGATTCCTGCATAGCAGAAGGAAGATTAATTGAGCTGTACTTATTTACACCTTCCATTCATAACTAATACCATAAAAACCCTGTGCGAGCTGCAATTTGTTTTTATTTCCCACAATCCCTTTAGCTTGTAAGGGATGTTCCTCAATTAGCTGAGCTGCGTTTCCTCCTGCTGACGAAGCACTTTTGGGCCAAACAAGGCATGGCAGAGTTTCACAATTAGATCAAAAGATCAATCCTAATGCACCGCTTTCTGCTCGTCCTCCTGCTTTAATAAAGTAGACAGTGTTCTCCAGGGGACCACTCAAAATCTTAGTACTGATATTTCTAAATTAGCTGACTCTGTGACCTTGCTGGTAATTGCGTTAGTTTATCAATGTTCAACACAATTTATTACTCTCCAATATGTACCAAAGTGTTTATCTCTCAACATAACAATATTAAAAAAAAATCCAAACTATCTATTGAGGCACGAAGTCATTCAATCAGGAGGATGCATAGTAAAGTAGAAATGATGTACAAGGATTAATAGGGGGTTTCTTTCTTTCTTTCTTTCTTTCTTTCTTTCTTTCTTTCTTTCTTTCTTTCTTTCTTTCTTTCTTTCCTTCTTTTTAAAAAGCCTGATGAGTCAAGAATACAGCACAAATCCGGATCTCCTCCCCAACTCCCCGTTTTTCAAAATCTACAACGTTGATATTTTGGCTAATTCTTATTATTTTTCATCTAGGGACAAACTGTGGCTTGAACGCATAAAGTGCGCTACACAAGTTTCAATGAGGTTTTTTTTTAAAAAAAATCACACCAAGAGAGCCATATCTAAACATTTAAAAGTCATTTGGACACATTGATCACAATTCACTTTGAAATTAAACACATATTAAATTTAGATGGGGGAAAAAGACATTAAGCTGATGGAGGCCAATTTTTCTACGCAGCAAACAAATTGTGTCTATCCACAAACCTGCTCATCTTGATCAGATTGCTTTGCATTATTTAAACCGTGCGCTTGATTTGGGTAGTTAATAAGCTGCCTGTAAACTTGCTGTAAATTTGACGATCGCGGTGCAGTACTCAGCTGGTTTCTACTAAAGGGGCTATTGATTTTTTTGCTCTCTTTTTCACCCCCAAAGGGCATATCCCGGTGCTTCTACTTCAGCACTGAAGCACAGAACTGGAAACAGGAAAAGTATGCTCCCCACAAGATCCTCACCCATGGACACTTCTTATGCGTCCCCAAAACAGAGGAAATGTATCACTTCAAAAAGAGAGGCGGTATAGATGTGCATAACTTTTGCATATTTATTCAGTTAAAGTAAAGGTAAAGGGACCCCTGACCATTAGGTCCAGTCGTGGCTGACTCTGGGGTTGCGGCGCTCATCTCGCTTTATTGGCCGAGGGAGCCGGCGTACAGCTTCTGGGTCATGTGGCCAGCATGACTAAGCCGCTTCTGGTGAACCAGAGAAGCGCACGGAAACGCAGTTTACCTTCCCGCAGGAGCGGTGCCTATTTATCTACTTGCACTTTGAGGTGCTTTCGAACTGCTAGGTTGGCAGGAGCTGGGACCGAGCAACGGGAGCTCACCCCATTGTGGGGATTCGAACTGCCGACCTTCTGATCGGCAAGTCCTAGGCTCTGTGGTTTAACCCACAGTGCCACCCGTGTCCATTTATTCAGTTAGTGAAATGCATATTCTGCCTTTGCCCTTCTGCCGGAGGACCTACTTCAAGTGTCTTACCAATAGAAGTCCGAGCATAGAAGCCACAATCATCCCATTTATTTATTTTTTAAGACAAATAAAAGCAGCGACAAAGCACAGTGAGCAATGCTCTGGTTCTGTCTCTGAAGCAGCAGCAGCAGAATCAAATACTGTCACCACTGGCTATTGACTATATTAGTTTGGGCTGAAAAGAATAGTAGCTCCACCATAACTGGGAGCTGAAAGGCTTCATATTCTTGAGATGGTCCTTCAAGAAGCACCGTCTCAAACTTTTTCAGGGCAGTGGTTTTTAAACCTTTTTCTCTGGGCCACACTTTCAGAATAAATGTTTGTTTGCACCACGGTGATTTTTAAAAAAATAAGATTATTTATTGAGATTTTCCCATAATACACATTTAAAAAATAATAATAATAATAATTGATAAGAAATACATTGGAAAGCAAAAAGAAGCAACTCCTAGCCGTGGTTGCTTTGCAGCATAAAACACAACTATTTTATAATATGATCCATAAAGTATAAAACAATAATAATATAATGTTGTGGGTTGTGGTTTTTTTTGGGGGGGGCATTGGTTTTTTTTTTATTTTGATCATATATTTTGTGGTTTTATATTTTGAGTTTGTTCTGTGAACCACCCTGAGACCTCCGGGTATAGGGCGGTATATAAATTCAATAAATAGATAAAATAAAGATGCCACTACATAAGAACATGAATCATTCCCAATATATAATTATAAATGAGCCCCTTGCATATGTATGTATACATACTCAATGAGGGGTGTGTGCTTGCTTTTGCCGGGTAATCTCATTTATATTAGTTCCAATTTGAGACAAACAACGTCTCATCTCCTCATCAACACAAAGAAGCCTTTCTCTTTCCTGACCTTCCATATTTGTTGGAATTGAAAATCCCCATTCACAACAATATTGTGGAGAACGGTAGAAGAATAGCCATTGCTCTTGAAAAGAGCCATGGGTACTGTTTCTGGTTGTACAGTGGTACCTCGGGTTACAGACGCTTCAGGGTACAGATGCTTCAGGTTACAGACTCCGCTAACCCAGAAATAGTACCTCGGGTTAAGAACTTTGCTTCAGGATGAGAACAGAAATTGAGTGGCGGCGGCGCAGCAGCAGCGGGAGGCCCCATTAGCTAAAATGGTACCTCAGGTTAAGAATAGTTGCAGGTTAAGAACGGACCTCTGGAACGAATCAAGTTCTTAGCCCGAGATACCACTGTACATCCATACCACATGGAAATGTTTAAAGGTTTCTTTGATATGTTGGGTTGGGTTATTGGGTAGTTTTTGTTTTGATTGTGCATTTTTGTGTTTTTATATTGCAGTTTTCTCCGGTGGACTGCCCTGAGATCTGTGGGAATAGGGTGGTATACTAATAATAATAATAATAATAATAATAATAATAATAATAATAATAATAATTGTCCTGCCACGCTTCCATTTTCTCCAGCTGCATGCCACACCCAATGAGAACCATTGGCTTTCGGCTTTGAATTGTACCTGGGAAGGGTGTAAATCAGGCATCCCCAACCTTCGGCCCTCCAGATGTTTTGGACTACAATTCCCATCATCCCTGACCACTGGTCCTGTTAGCTAGGGATCATGGGAGTTGTAGGCCAAAACATCTGGAGGGCTGCAGGTTGGGGATGCCTGGTGTAGATGCTGGCACAACCAGTGCAGTACGTATGTGTTGTCATATGAGCCCAGCACTTTGCCACAGTCAAGATTTTGGTAGCAGCCTTACTCACTAACTGACATTTCCGAGCAGTTTCCAAGGGCAGTCCTTCACAGAGTGTGCTGAAGGCCTCATGTATACTGTGCATTTGAACCTATGGAATCACAGTTTGCTGAAGGTTGTTAGGTGATTTCCCTCTTTCTCTCCTGGAGTTATACTTCCTAGAGAAGTTTAACAGTCAATCCCTTGAGATATTTGCAGATGACTATCGTATCTCCTCTCAACTTTTTTTTATCAGTCAAGCTGATTAAAAGATATATTAATAAATGGGAGGAAGGTGAATTTGGAAGAATCACAAGGTGGGAGTGTTAAGTAGCCCTGAAACACAGAGATGGGAGATTCACTTCCCTTTGACAACACACAGTGGCTCCCTCAGTAATGTCTGTGATCTTCTGCCAACCTTTTATTAAAAGAGCCACATTTACTTGAGACCCGTCTGACACGCAGTGTTTTTACATAGCAATCACCTCAGAATCTACAGGCTCTGGTTTGCTGTGTCAAAAACTGAACCAGTCTGAACAAGGGTAACTAACGTACGAGTCAAACCATGAGGGGGATATTGGTTGGTGTCGCCACAGGTGTGTTTACTACAGCGCACATGTCTGATGGCAAGAGCCACAACAAATACTCGCTTGGTGCAAATGGCCATATGAAACAGGAAATGAGAAATGCTCACGCAGGAGATGGTGGTTGGCCCCAGGTTCAATTCTTCTCATTGCAAGATTTCAGGAAGCAGTGGTGAAAAAAGACCTCAGGCTCAGGCTCTGCAGAGCCACTGCTAACTGGAGAAGTTGCTAATGGGCCTGGAGGAAGAAATCATCTGTCTAAGGCAGGGTAGGGATTTTTCAGGCTTTTATTATTATTATTACTACTACGAGAAACCTGGGGGCCACCAGCTGGAGTCAGGTGCAAAAGAGTTGTTCTGGTGTGTGATCATATGCTAAGAATTAAGGAACAGGTGCCTCTGAGCACATACACAGGCCAGGGATTTTCAATCAACACCAGAACTGATCTCACAAGTCCTGTCGCACAAAAGTCCACTCCTGGTTTCCCCCCAGTCTTTCCCAGCAACTTTTGCTAGACAAATAAAAGTCAGAAACACTTGCAGATCTACTCCAAATCACCTGGATTCTTTTCTACTTTCTGCCTCCATGTGTGCACACTTGCTAACCTGTCTTGCGGACATATTTTTGCAGGGACACCATACAAACATTACTTTGTAAATGAACACTCTTATTTAATCTTCATCTGCTGCCTAAGAAAGTGCTGTACGGTGATTAAAAAGAAGAAGGATTTCCACTCTACTAGACGTGACAAGAGAGGTAAAAGGGATGAGGAGGGAAGAGGAAAACAAATTAAGGCACCAATTTTTAAGGTTGCGGTAATCTGCACCTACAAGATGCAGGATGCCCACCTGCATACATGCAGCTTTGCAAACACTGCATAAATTCCACAGATACATGTGGGCATTTTAAAACAAAACAAAACAACAAAAACACTGAGTGAAATGTCCTGCCAAAGATGTGCACTTTTATGGCTTATTAGCTCAGAAATTAAAAGACGCCTGCTTCTTGGGAGAAAAGCAATGACAAACCCAGACAGCATCTTAAAAAGCAGAGACATCACCTTGCCAACAAAGGTCCATATAGTAAAAGCTATGGTCTTCCCAGGAGTGATGTATGGAAGTGAGAGCTGGACCATAAAGAAGGCTGATCGCCGAAGAATCGATGCTTTTGAATTATGGTGCTGGAGGAGACTCTTGAGAGTCCCATGGACTGCAAGAAGATCAAACCTCTCCATTCTTAAGGAAATCAACCCTGAGTGCTCACTGGAAGGACAGATCCTGAAGCTGAGGCTCCAATACTTTGGCCACCTCATGAGAAAAGAAGACTCCCTGGAAAAGACCCTGGTGTTGTGAAAGATTGAAGGCACAAGGAGAAGGGGACGACAGAGGATGAGATTGTTGGATAGTGTTCTCGAAGCTACCAGCATGAGTTTGACCAAACTGCGGGAGGCAGTGGAAGACAGAAGTGCCTGGGTTGCTCTGGTCCATGGGGTCACGAGGAGTCGGACACGACTAAACGACTAAACAACAACAGCTCAGATCTTCAGATAAATTAACTGAAGGTAGTTCACAAAAGATAGCTTTGTCATTCCTTTTTCTCTAGAGGGTCAGGGGTCCCTCTGGAATAATGGGGGGAGGCAGATCTCCACATGATTTGGGCTGATCCTTTACACCCGTAATTGCTCCCCATTGATCATGTCCTCTCCAAGGGCTCTTTGGAGGTGTGCAGGTGGCTGAGGGATGAGGGACTTTCCTTCTATCAACTTTCTCATATCAACTTACCTTTAGGATCCAAACCACTGATTCAAATGAGAGCGATTTAAGCACGTG
This sequence comes from Podarcis siculus, assembly GCA_034642415.1. Classification (NCBI taxonomy): domain Eukaryota; kingdom Metazoa; phylum Chordata; class Lepidosauria; order Squamata; family Lacertidae; genus Podarcis; species Podarcis siculus. The sequence goes on from JAXCMG010000069.1 coordinate 3,439,177, forward strand.
CTGAACTTAATTCACAAAAGGCATTTAACTTGGGCCAGATCAGGTGAATATGTGATCTCACTTACTTTTCCATGTAGTTGCGTGCAAACCGTGACATTTCCTCATCGTCCAGTTAAGGTTCCATGAGAGGACAAGAAAGAGCACACTGCAATAACATACAGCCACAACTCCTTGTACGAAGGCAGACCACAGCTTCCATGGAATTAGTTTAGCCATAATGCAACCAAACCACACGTAGGTTATTTCCATCTGGTGGAAACTTTGTGCAATTGCAGTACAGCATAAGTACACAGAATCCATGAAGGAGCTGCTTCTGTCTTTATGCCCAGAAGGGGGCTTGGACCCTCAGTGCTCCTCCAGGCCAGGGGTCAGCAAACTTTTTCAGCCGTGGGCCAGTCCACCATCCCTCAGACCATGTGGTGGGATGGACTATATTTTGAAAATAAAAATAAAAATGAACGAATTCCTATGCCCCACAAATAACCCAGAGGTGCATTTTAAATAAAAGGACACATTCTACTCATGTAAAAACACCAGGCAGGCCCCACAAATAACTCAGAGATGCATTTTAAATAAAAGGACACATTCTACTCAAGTAAAAACACACTGATTCCTGGACCGTCCACGGGCTGGATTTAGAAGGCGATTGGGCCACATCCAGCCACCGGGCCTTAGGTTGCCTACCCCTGCTCTAGGTGGAGATTCTTGCGGGGATCCCCTGTTTGAGGTATGTAATGGGGATCCCCACTGGCAGGTTGACCCGTGATGTCATATCCTGCAGGTGGTCCAGAATTAAATGGTTACCCATTGCCTATGCCCAATCTGTAGTCAATAAAAAGTTGTGGCCTGATTTGATCCTATTCAATGGTGTGGTGTCTTTTATTGGTAATTGTTCTGGAAGCAGAGGGGGTAGGGGAGTGCAAGGCCCGGGCCTGCAAGTTGCTTTGTCCTGGATCTAGGAAACCACGTCTTTTTGGCGTTTTTGTAAAAAAAGAAAAGTTCAACATTTTTGGGGTCTTCCTGGTTTTTTGTTGGGTCCTGGTTCTTACATTTTGAAATATGGCAACCCTATTTGACACCATGGCAGAAGGTGCCTGCAAAATTTAATAAATCACCATCAACAACAAAACACCTTAGAAACTAACTGGTTTTATTGTGGCATAAGCTTTCATCATCATCATCATCATCATCATCATAAATTTTTTTTATTTATACCCCACCCTTCCCAGTTCAGAAAACTGGGCACAGGGTGGCTAACAACAAATTTAAAACACTTAATTGATGCAACAAAAAACAGCATAAAATACGGTATAAAACGTGAATAACAATAAATTCAGAATTCAAAAATCAATTTAGGGGGGAATCCATCAAAAATACTATAAGGATTTGTATAACAGAGGAAAGGAAACAGAAAAAGAAATAGACCAATATTTGCAAAAATACCATCTCAAACAAATTGCAAAAGAAGAAAAAGAGGTGCTAGATCAGAAAATCACACAGGAAGAGATAAAGAAGGCTATAGGAAAGATGAAAGCCGGGAAGGCGCCAGGACCGGATGGCCTCCCGGCTAAATATTATAAAACATTAATAAATCAGATAGCTCCAGTGTTGGGAGAGGTGATGAATAATATACTGAAAGAAGGAAGGATCCCTAAAACCTGGAAGGAAGCCTATATTATACTGATTCCCAAAAAAGACGTGGATAATCTGGACGTAAAAAATTATAGACCAATTTCATTGTTAAACAACGACTATAAGATATTTGCAGACATAATGGCGGAAAGGTTAAAAAGGGTTATGATTAATAAAATACATAAAGATCAAACAGGCTTCCTTCCGGGGAGACAACTACGGGACAATGTAAGGAATCTGATAGATATTATTGAATATTTGGACATGAATATAGATAGAAAGGCGGCACTGGTTTTCATAGATGCGGAAAAGGCATTTGATAACATCTCGTGGGATTTTCTAAAGAGGAGTTTGGAAATGATGGGAATAGGGGAAAAATTTAGAAGGGGCATTGAAGCAATATACAAAGAACAGAAAGCAAAGTTGGTCATAAATAATACTACAACAGAGTACTTCAATATTTATAAAGGGACTAGACAAGGCTGTCCCCTGTCCCCCTTATTATTTATAACAGTGCTGGAAATACTTAATGAGAGATTGAGGGAAACGACGAAAGTGAGGGGGATCAAGGTAGGAAAAAGAGAATTTAAAATCAAAGCCTACGCAGATGACATTGTGCTGACCCTTGAAGAACCAAAGGATAGTGTTGAGGAAGCCTTACAAAAAATTGAGGAATTTGGAGCCGTGGCAGGATTCAGAGTAAATAAGAACAAAACTAAAATGTTGGTTAAAAACTTAACTAAGGAAGAAACGACAGAATTAGAAAGAAAGGTAGAAATTATGGTGGCCAGGAAAGTGAAATATTTGGGAGTGTGGATCACGGCTAAAAATATAAATTTATATAAGGACAACTATGAAGCTACATGGAAGAAGATAAAGAAAGATGTGGAAATCTGGGGGAGGATGAAACTTTCCTTTTTAGGAAGGATAGCAGTGGTCAAAATGAACATCTTGCCGAGAATGCTGTTCTTATTTCAAACCCTCCCAGTTATTAAGGGAGTAAAACAATGCAAAGAATGGCAGAGAACCCTGGCGAAATTTATCTGGCAGGGGAAACGACCACGGATTAAAATGAAAATACTGATTGATAAACGAGAGAGAGGAGGTTTTGCCCTACCAGAACTGAGTGTGTATTACGAAGCGGCATGTCTTCTCTGGTTGAAGGATTGGATAAAATTAGAGAATAGAGACCTATTAGATCTGGAGGGGTTTAACAACCGGTATGGGTGGCATGCATACCTCTGGTATGAGAAAGTGAAAGTGCATAGAGCTTTTTTAAGCCATATATTTAGGGGACCTATATATCAGATTTGGGAGAGAAATAAAAACCTCATTGAAAGAAAGACGCCCTGGTGGATTTCACCAATAGAAGTCTTAACGATAAAAAAAGCCAATATGGAGGGGAAGAATGCCACGTATGAAGACTTGGTAAGAAAAACAGAACAAGGACCCAAACTCAAGCCTTATGAAGAAATAAAAGATCAATTCACTGGCTGGTTACAATACCACCAGGTGAATGATCTGTTAAAAGAGGATAAAAGGAAAAGAGGGTTTGACAATAAAAAATCAAAGTTTAATACAGAAATAGTAGAAGGTAAGAATAAAACATTGTCTAAAATATATGATATGTTACTAGAATGGCATACCAAAGACGAGGAAGTCAAAGAGGCTATGATTAAATGGGCAATTGACTTTGGATACAATATAGAGTTTGATAGGTGGTTGGAATTGTGGAATAAAAATATCAAGTTTACGGCATGTACGGCTCTGAGGGAGAACATCTGGAAAATGCTGTACAGATGGTATCTCACCCCGGTGAAACTGGCTAAAATGTATAGACTAAAGAACAGGATATGTTGGAAATGTGGAGAGGCGGAGGGAGATCTTTACCACATGTGGTGGCGATGCAGTAAGGTGAAGGCCTTTTGGGAAGCAATATATAATGAACTTAAAAAAATATTAAAATACACCTTTCCCAAGAAGCCGGAGGCCTTCTTGCTGGGAATTATGAACAAAGAGATAAAAAACGAAGACAAAAAAATATTTCTTTACGCCACCACAGCTGCAAGAATTATGTTGGCGCAAAATTGGAAAATAGAACTTATACCCACAATAAGAGATTGGCAGGTCAAAATGATAAATTATGCTGAGCTCGATAGGTTAACAGGCAGAATACGAGACCAAGATGATCAGAAAGTCCAGAAAAATTGGAACAAATTTTGGAAATACATTGGAATGGATATGTAGAGGAACTGGCGGTACTAGAGTAACTCTATCAGAGATTAACTATAAGGGTAACATTTAAATACGTAATCATGGAAATTATTCGATACTTACCAAAATGGGTGAAGGGAAGTCAAAGGTTCGATAGAACCTAAAATTTTATAATTTTATTTATTATGAGTTCTAGGTCATAGTTTGTGTTTATATACTATGGAGAAGGGAAAATAATATGTGCAAATATGTGTAAGTATGTATTAGTATGGATTTGTCTGTTGTTGTTGTTTTTCAAACCTTGAATAAAAATTTAATGTAGAAAAAGAATCCATCCAATAAACATAGATGATAACCAGGGATAGCTGGCTAAATTTGTCCTATTTGGGCCAGCGAGGAGACCAGGGGAGAATTAGCTGTGGGATCCCAGAGCGGGTAATCTTCATAAAAAGGGGATAGGGAGGGAAGGAAGGGGAATAAAAGATCAGGCTACGTTCAAGTTGAAATCCAGGCAGAATAGCTGTCTTACAGGCCCTGCAGAAGGAAGTTAAATCCTGCACGGCCCTAGTCTCATGGGACAGAGCATTCCACCAGGTTGGAGCCATCACTGAGAAGGCCCTGGCCCTGGTGGAGGATAATCTGACTTCCTTAGGTCCCGGGACCTCTAACTATGATTATTTATGGACCTTAAGATCCTCTGTGGGGCATACCAGGAGAGGCGGTCCAGTAAATATGAGGGCCTAGACTAGAATCCACCACGTACACAGGTCCATGAAAGCATATGCCATAATAAAAGCATTTAAAAACTTTAAGGCACTACCAGCCTCTCTGTTGGTTTTCCTGCAACTAACTAGCCTGACAACACCTCTGGCAATTGTTGAACTACCCTCTGGTCACTGTTGCAACAGCGGAGTATTTCTGTAACTTGAATTTATTTATTTCCCAGAATTTATTTACCACTTTACTGAAAAACAACAAGAACACACAAACAAACCTCAAAGCAGTTTGCAGAAAGCATAAAAAATAATCAGTTGAAAAGAACTATTTGAAACATTCGAAAATGAATTTAAATCAACAATAAGCTAAAAACCAAATTAAAAAATCTGCTGACATTCTACATGGCTGGATAGGTTTGCCTAACCAAAAAAAATGATTTTAGCAGGCGCTGAGCAGAAAACAGTGAAAGCACCTGCTCAATGTCAATAGGCAGGGAGTTTCAAAGTTTGGGTGCTAAAAGATTGCTTTCTTACAAATGCAGAAACAATCACCATAATTTGTTAGTTTGGTGTGGGGATCAGGAGTAGGGAATGACTTGTTGGGAAATGTCAATGGGATAAAACCCAGAAAAGCAAGTTTAAGTTCTGAGAGTTATATTGCTTTTTCCTCCCTTTTATTTTTATTTTTTGGGTCGAGAGCTTCCAAGCAACCAAAGGGAAACGATGTTCACAAATCAGCCGATCACAGAGCGCTCCGTGCCCAGAACAGTGTGGAGCCAAAAGCGTTTCACGCTATGCCGTGGTGACGTGATAACTCTTGTCCTAGGGTTTTATGGCTCATTTCTGTGATATTGTTCTTTTACATATGTGGAGACGCAGGAGAGCCTGATGCAACGAGAGTAATGAAAGCAATAACGAACGCTTGTTCAACAGAACGCAAAATGCTAACAGGTACCGTGCTTTCCAATGTATAGGAGTGGAGAACGGGGGCAGTTTCTAAAATGGAAGAGTTACGTTTGGTGCCTTTCCTGATCCAGCAGTCTTTATTTTTTATCCCCCCCCCACCGCACGCCCACCCCTAAACTTCATTCTTTCAGCTAAAAACATGCATATCAGCCCTTCAGTTTGATTGCCTTATGGGCAAAATGCTTTGCATATTTACTGCCCATGAATCATACCAGTATGTGAAACCTGGTGAAGATTCAATTTTTTCCCTGCTAGATGCACCTCTAGCCGTTTAATTAAAGTATGTATTATTAATAAAACTATATTTAAGTCATATTTTTTACAGATATGACTTGAAACATTAAGGGCAAATTGTTTCATACTTTCACAGTAATTTGCTTTTAACGTTTTGTGCCTTAATCAAGGTAATGGCAGAGGCAGGTTCCCCCCCCCCCCTATGTGCTGAGCTTTCTATCTTTTCCATCTTTCAAGTCGAGGGTGAAAAAAACACACACATCTGAATTGCTGCGCTAATGAAAAGTCACATTTAGTTATTGGGAGGTGTGGGGGAGCATAGCAGGAGAAGCTGCTTTGGAAAGGCAAAGTGTCAGAAAGAAATGTGTTTATAAAAGTGTCTTTATCGGACAGAGGTTGCTGTGTGGTTGCTGTTTAACCACGCAGTCGCTTTACGATTTTCTCTCCAGAGCCAGCCTGCCTGCCTTCAGATGTCGCCGTCGTTCTGGTTATTCACTCAGCTCATTTCCCATATTTTCGGACTGCTCCCGCGAAATCTCTTCTATCTTGTGGTGCTGGAAAATACAATAGATGCGTTGGGAAATATTTGCGTAGCTGAGGGTGTGGAATCGACCATAATCATTCTACCCCACCCCAATAATATCTTGCCTACAGCACATGCTGAACATATAAAGCCATTAGCTGAAGACGGAATTCAATTCCATTTTTAAACGACATTGTTGTTGTATTGTGAATTACTGGGCCTGCTCTTCCCCATCCTACTGAACAAGTCCAGAGGGGAATGGCCTCAGTAAGACAGCACATTCCCTCTACTTTCAGAGTCAAATTTTTATTAAATTTTAAAACCTCTACATATATGCTCCAGATTCCAAACTTGTTATACATTTCTCTTCCTGCGTTCCCCCCATGTTGTTCTCAATCCCATCCCATATACAAACTGCATTCTAGTAAACATTTCACCTAAGACATCTTTTTCTATTTAATATATTTTCAATCTTCTACTGCTGCTCATATTTCAAATTCTGCTTGTGATTTCATCTGATTATGATACCCCCCATGATATTCCAAGAAGGGCTTCCATTCTTCCATGAATAGTCTGGCATGTTGGTTTCTTCTTTTTGCTGTTAGTTTTGCCAGCTTCGCATAGTCCATTAGCTTTAAAGTCCGTTCTTATGCATTCCCTCTACTCTCAGAGCTTTTCAGACCCAGCTCAACCCTTGGGGCTGGGAGCCCTCTCTCCTTGTTGCCCACCTGTGTAGAGAGACCTTCTCCACAGAGCTCCACCTCCTACCAGTAGGTCAAGAAACAGAACAGATTCTCTGGGTCCAACTTCACTCAATCTGGTCAGTACTAGAAGTTGGAACTGGATCAAATTTAGGTATTGGCAGCAGCAGCGGATATTGGGCTCTCAAATTTCAGCAGCACCCTGTGTGACACTAATAGAATGGCCACACTCCATTCTACAGCATTGCTGTGGTTCTCTCTGTACTGTACTATGACACCCAGTGCGGTCGAATTAGTCACACTAGCCTAAAACAATCTCTGTTGGCAAATTTTGGTTTCTCTCAGTTGCTCCTTTTTTCCAGCCTTAAGTTCTCCACATTTCCAAACCAGTTTGCGATTCCCCCCCCAAAGTCCTCGCGAAAATTCACCAGTGTTTTCATGCAGATTTATTCTAATATGCTTATTTTGTATGCAATTCTTCCTAACTCACACAATTTTGCAAAGAGATGCCCAAATAATGTGTTTTGTACATTATTTTCACTAATGCATGCATTTACCAGTGTTTGATATATGCATTTTTGTACATATTGTCTGGTGAACTGCATTGCAAAATTCAGAGAATTTTGAATTTCAAAAGGTGGCTGTGTCTCAGTTCAAATACTATTTCAGGAAGTTCAAATAAGGTAGGTAAGTAGACATGTCCAGGATTGTGCTCTAAGTCTTGGGCTCAGGTGAGTCTCTGAGGAAAGAGATCTACAACTTTGCGATGTCACAGGTAGCATGAAATATGTTGGGAATCTTGAGCTATCCCCACAATAGAACTGGTACCCTGGAGTAAGCTGACATCACACAGCAAAACAAAACACAATTGTACATTTATTACACTAAGAACAAATTTTGCCAGAGGTAAAGAGCTGAGAGATTTCAACAATTTAGCAGTATACAAATTTTATTACATAAAATTATTTAAATAAAGAAGAAGAACCTACTGGGTTTTGCCTGAAGCACACGGCATCAACTTGGTTATAATTTGGAAATGCCAAAGTAGGATCGGAACGAAACCTTAATAAAAATAATTTTTAATAATTATGCTGTCCATCTGACTGGGTTGCCCCAGTCATCTTGGGCGGCTCCCAATAGAATATTAAAATAAAAAAATAACATCTCTCAGCACTAAGTCAAGACAGCTTACAGACAGTTAACTCTCTGCATTTAACAGTGCTCTAACCAACTGAGTTTTCCACCTCCAAGAGAGGAAGCAAAACCTAAGCATAATGGCAAGTAGCCAATGAATTACTGTATTTACTCAAATCTAATGCTCACTTTTTTGGCCAAATTACATTGTCAAAATTAAGGTGCACATTAGACTCAATGGCATATTTACACTCACCAGCAAATGCTTTTATTGGCTTCAAAGTTCTGAAAATTGAGGTGTACATTAGATTTGATGGCGAATTGTTATTGTTGTTGTTTGGTCATGTCCGACTCTTCGTGACCCCATGGACCAGAGCACGCCAGGCCCTCCTGTCTTCCACTGCCTCCCGCAGTTTGGTCAGACTCATCTTGGTAGCTTTGAGAACACTGTCCAACCATCTCATCCTCGTTCGTCCCCTTCTCCTTGTGCCCTCCATCTTTCCCAACATCAGGGTCTTTTCCAGGGAGTCTTCTCTCCTCATGAGGTGGCCAAAGTATTGGAGCCTCAGCTTCAGGATCTGTCCTTCCAGTGAGCACTCAGGGCTGATTTCCTTCAGAATGGAGAGGTTTGATCTTCTTGCAGTCCATGGGACTCTCAAGAGTCTCCTCCAGCACCATAATTCAAAAGCATCAATTCTTCGGCGATCAACCTTCTTTATGGTCCATCTCCCACTTCCATACATCACTACTGGGAAAGCAATAGCTTTAACTATACGGACCTTTGTGGGCAAGGTGATGTCTCTGCTTTTTAAGATGCTGTCTAGCTTTGTCATTGCTTAGATTCGAGTAAATACAGGATTATTCTTTAGTTCTTCATTTTTTTATTAGAGGGACTTGGAAGATGTTTAAATTTGAGAAATGTATTACATTTAGTTCAGTTACAGAGACACATACAGTATGTCTGTATTTGCTGCTGGAAATGTAGAAGCTACATGCAAATAACTGCCCTTGACTCAAGGAATCATTTAACAATTTAAGTTGTCAACGTGGATATTTTGCCTTTACACTTCTTTAGTATATTTATTCTCTCTCTCTCTCTCTCTCTCTCTCTCTCTCTCTCTCTCTCTCTCAGCTTTTTATAGTGACAATTACATTCTCACCCCACAACCCCCCTTTGCAACCCATCAATAGTTTCTAATTTATTTGTTTCTCCAGCTGAGCCTGATAGGCATTGATTTTATTGGAGTAATTTGCCATAAATGATTTTTTTTTAAATGTTAGATTTATTACAAGGCGGTCCACTTATTACGAGGGGAGTTAAGTAAATTGTATTTATTTATATTTAGTAACAATTAAAAACAGTGCTCCCCAAAGTTTAACACCATTCAGATCATGTAAACCTATGTAGTATCCATCCCAAACCATTCAAGGATGGGTTTTGATGGTCTGCTTCTCATGGTAGTTTGGGTGACTGACATACGTAAGCCCACAGATCAGCTGTCATTCATTCATCTGAATGAGGTGTCACTCAGTGGGAAGCATGATTGTGTTGTTATATGTCAAAAAAGCAGATGAATAGCTCATAAAAGAGCTTCAAGGGCTGATGTCACGGCATACAAAATGTGTGATAAGTATATAACACTCTTAAACACAAACATGGAAAGTTGGCTTAGGTCCAGAGCTGTCAACTTTCAGATTTGAAAATAAGGGATCAGCAGCCTCAAAAATAAGGGATCAGCAGCCTCACCTGTCCCGGGGACAGTCTACAGGATATCTAACAATCCGGGATAGCAGCGGGAAGCAGTGGGAAACGGCGCTGGATTAAGGGAATTTCCCACAAAAAAAGGGGAAGGTTGACAGCTATGCTTAGGTCTTGCAGATGAAGTTTCATGCTCACTCTGTGATTTGAAGTGTCTCAGCAGCAGAGGCATTCAAGGGGCCCTTCACAAGCATGTGTGGTGACAAGGAATGAGTGAAGATGGCCTCACCATCCTCACCATGATTCCTATGGTCATGTAGCCTGATCCTATAGCACAGGCCCGTCCAACTCCCAAGAGACTGCGATCTACTCCCAGTATTAAAAAACGGGCAGTGATCTACGCATTGCCATTGAGGATTGACCACAGTTGTTGAACTTTTTTGGTGGGGATTGAGCAGAGTTGTTGAGCTTTTTTTTAAGGGGGAATGACATAAATTGCTCACCTGCAACTTGGCCGCTAACAAACGCACGCAGCGGTAAAGCCAATCATCATATTCCCAATCGCCAACAGAAAACCCCAAACACCGCCCATAATAATAATAATAATAATAATAATAATAATAATAATTTATTATTCCCCAGCCACTCTGGCCAGCTTCCAACAAATTATTAAAATACAGTAATGCATCAAAAAAATAAAAGCTTCCCTAAACAGGACTGCCTTCAGATGTCTTCTAAAAGTCTGGTAGTTGTTATACTCTTTGACATCTGGTGGGAGGGCGTTCCACAGGGTGGGTGCCACTACCGAGAAGGCCCTCTGCCTGGTTCCCTGTAACTTGGCTTCTTGCAGTGAGGGAACCACCAGAAGGCCCTCGGCGCTGGACCTCAGTGTCCGGGTAGAACGATGGGGGTGGAGATGCTCCTTCAGTTATACTGGATGTTTAGGGCTTTAAAGGTCAGCACCAACATGACGGAGGAACATAGAGAGGGTGTGGGGGGCTGAGACATTCACCCCCCAGTTCTTTTAAGCCCGTCATCGATAAGGATCCCACGATCGACCACGATCACCCAGGGATCTACCTGTTGATCGCTGTCGACCGGTTGAACATGTCTGCTGTAGCAGTTCCAACACACCAGATGTGAGGCGTTTTCCATGCTTTGTTGTGCGAAAACATCTGTGCAAATGTCTGTGTTCCTCTTCCTCTAAAGGGCCAAGTTGGGTGTTTCTATCATTTGTCCACAGGGCCGGCCCACCTATGAGGCAAGATGAGGTGACCACCTCATGTGGCAAAATCCACAGAGGCAGCAGATCCTGACATAGATCTTCATTTACCCCTTCTTCCCTGGCAGGAAAGCGTGGTGCCATTTTGTGGTTGGCCTCAGGTGCCAAAATGGCTTCGGCAGGCCCTAGTTGTCTGAATGTTTTCCCCCTGTTGGTTTTTAAGAATTTAAATCAGCCAGAATCTGGATTGGCTGTTCAGAGTAATCATATATCAGTGGAGGAGAAGGCACTTACAGTATATTTTCCCCTGCACATCACTGGGATCAATATATTCCTCAGAATTGTTGCTGATAATAATAATAATGATAATAATAATAATAATAATAATAATAATAATAATAATAATTTCTGTATTGCCCTTCATCTAAAGATAACAGGGCACTTTACAATACAGAAACCAAAAATACATAACTTAGTAGGTAAAGATAAGGGTAAAGGACCCCTGGACAGTTAAGTCCAGTCAAAGGCGACTATGGGGTGTGGCGCTCATCTTGCTTTTCAGGCCAAGGGAGCCAGCGTTTGTCCACAGACAGTCATGTGGCCAGCATGACTAAACCGCTTCTGTGCAACTGAACCCCGTGACAGAAACCAGAGTGCAGGGAAGGAATGTTTACCTTCCCACCACAGCGGTAGCTATTTATCTACTTGCACTGGTATGCTTTCGAACTGCTAGGTTGCCAGAAGCTGGGACACAGCAACAGGAGCTCACCCCATTGAGCAGATTTGAACCACTGACCTTCTGATCTGCAAGCCCAAGAGGCTCAGTGGTTTAGACCACAGTGCCATGCGTGTCCCTATAACTTAGTAACATACAAGAGCAATATCCTCCTGGACAGCTTAAAAGTTCATAGATTGTTTAATTAGCTAAAGGAGATAGAAAAGTTTCAGCAATCAAAAAAGGCCATCAAAATGATCAAGGGGTCGAAGCAAACTTCCCTATGAGGAAAAGTTACAACATTTGAAAATAGAAGTAAGCAAAAGGCAAGATAGAGACATGTGAAATTATGAATGCAGTTGGAAAAAGTGGATAGGCCTCTCTCATTATACAAAGAACTTGGGGTATCCAATGGAATTGAACAATGACCGCTCCCCGCTTAAAACGGGGGGCGCCCTTTGCGTGGACGCGCGCAGCCCCTGGATCTGGAGCGGCTCCATCAGCATAGGCTTGGCTTTGCCTTCCCTCAGGTGGGATACCTGGAGGTCACCGCCTACCTCAGTGAGTTGTCCAATCCCACCTGGGGGAAGCGTTGCCAAGGAGACCAGGCCAGATAGGGGAGGGATTACCTGCCCACACAATACAGGGAGGATCTTACCTGGTAATCCTCACTTGGCTCCAGAGCTTCTCCCACCCTACCCACCCTCAGTTAATGTCTTCTTTTGCAGGTTAACTTTTCTTCATAGGTTTTGCAGGTTAACCTTTCTCCACAGGTATGCGGGCGCTGCTACGCTAAGGTCGCTGTTAAAGGGCCGGAAAGGAATTTCCCTGCAGTGGCAGGTTTCGCCTTTCCCGTAGCAAAACGTCACAACTTTGGCGGTATCAGGCCTTGGGCGGAATCCTTTAGTCCATCTTCCTCTTTGCGGCGGCGATACCAGGGTTCCCCGTTAAAGGGGTTTCTGAAGGGAGGCTTTGACTGTATGCCGAAAGGTCGTCATTGCTCTACCCTGCAGCGGCGGCGTAACGGGGGCGGCTGTCTCTGCTTGAACATATGTTCTCCAGAGCCAGCCCATCCCCCCCCACACACTGGATAACCCTGAAGCTCCCTAGGTCCCCGGCTGGGGACTGGGGAGGGAGAACGCCCAATGCCTGAGCCAAGGTCTACCCACATTTGAAATTTAATAAAGTTGTGGCCAATTTAATCCCATAGCACGTTGTCTAGAGTCGTTATTCCACATGACGGGGGGACCACTCGGGATCTGGGGACTCCGCCTGTCCACGCAATGGAAGATTCAGGGCAGACAAAATAAAGTACTTTGCACAGCACATAGGTAAACTCTGAAACCTCTTTGTGTCCTTCCCAAAAGAGGCTCCTGGGAGGCTGGAGGGACATTGCTGGAACAACTCTTGGGTTGGAACAACTGGCTAAAATGTTTTGAAATGTTTCAAATGGTTATAATTTTGGTTCCTCTTGGGTTGTGTGTGTTGTTGTTGTTTTTTGGTCAGGTTGATGTTGCAGTTGGCAGTTATTTTAATTTGTGTATAACTGTAAATTGTTTATTATTGCTATCCATGTTATTATTGTTGTTATTATTGGTTTCTATTGATTTATTAGTTTGTTTGTTACTCGTACAGTGGTACCTCGGGTTAAGAACTTAATTCGTTCTGGAGGTCCGTTCTTAACCTGAAACTGTTCTTAACCTGAAGCACCGCTTTAGCTAATGGGGCCTCCTGCTGTCGCCACACCGCCGGAGCACGATTTCTGTTCTCATCCTGAAGCAAAGTTCTTAACACGAGGTACTATTTCTGGGTTAGCGGAGTCTGTAACCTGAAGTGTCTGTAACCTGAAGCGTCTGTAATCTGAGGTACCACTGTATAGGACATTTTGTTTTTTAATGTTTGATGCTTGTTATATATGTTGCAAGCCGCCCAGAGTGGTTGGGGAAACCCAGTAAGATGGGTAGGATATAAATCATCTTCTTCTTCTTCTTCTTCTTCTTCTTCTTCTTCTTCTTCTTCTTCAACTGTGGTATTTGCTCCCACAAGACACAATGATGGCCACATTTCCATATGATCAGCCATATGAGTTGTTCCAGGATATCATGAACAATGACCAAGACCTTCTAGTGACATGAATGGGTAAAAGATTCTTCTCTTTATCCAAGTTGGATTCACTGTCATGGCTGACACATAAAGTACTTTCTTTTCCATTTGCATTCTGAAAAACAAAGAACAGGGTTTTAATTTTCTTATTCATCCCTTCTTCCCAATATATGACCCCAACTTCCTGTCGTCGTCCCCCAAACAGTCTTCAATGGCTCAGGCAACATTTTAATTTAAGACCGTCTAAACCACAATTAAACCCAATAACACAAAAAAAGAGAACCTAAGTACAGTAGCATCAAATCCTAGTCACTTAACTCTTGGTTCTGTGTCTTCCTACATAATAGAACTGTCTTGGTCTACAGAATGTGGATGTGTCAAAGCAGAAGGTTCCGGGGAAATATGGCTAAAATGGTGTTAAAAATGCATTTTAAATAAAGGAAGCAGATGCTTGGTTGAGTATAACCATTGCGGGCTGGGGGTAGAAATTTGCACCAAAAAGCCACAAGGAGGCTATTAAAGGAGCAACCTGTTGTTTCAGATAAACGTACAGTTTAGGAACGGTTAGAGCAAAGCATCTGCTCATTTCCATGGGGAGTTGCAAAACATCCAGGGCTGTGGAACATCTTTTCTCTGATTTTCAAGTGGAAAAGCAGAACCCATATGTGATGTTAAAGTTGCTGAGCTGAACCGTTTTGATTGCAGGTGGATTATCAAAGATATGAACATTTCCCCATATAAAATGCTCCCTAAACATACAGGCAGGAGAGTCACAGCTATTGAAAAACACATTGTTCCTTCCATCTGACTGCAATTCTTCATTATTTGAGGATTAGTATCTATCATCTCTCTATCTATCATCTATCTATCTATCTATCTATCTATCATCTATCTATCTGGGACACGGGTGGCGTTGTGGGTTAAACCACAGAGCCTAGGACTTGCCGATCAGAAGGTCGGCGGTTCGAATCCCCGCGACGGGGTGAGCTTCCGTTGTTCAGTCCCTGCTCCTGCCAACCTAGCAGTTCGAAAGCACACCAAAGTGCAAGTAGATAAATAGGTACCACTCCGGCAGGAAGGTAAACGGCGTTTCCGTGCGTTGCTCTGGTTCGCCAGAAGCGGCTTAGTCATGCCGGCCACATGACCCGGAAGCTGCACGCCGGCTCCCTCGGCCAATAAAGCGAGATGAGCGCCGCAACCCCAGAGTCGGTCACAACTGGACCTAATGGTCAGGGGTCCCTTTACCTTTATCTATCTATCTCTATCTATCTATCTATCTATCTATCTATCTATCTATCTATCTATCATCTATCTATCTATCTATCTATCATCTATCATCTATCATCTATCATCTATCTATCTATCTATCTATCTATCATCTCTCTCTCTC
>JAXCMG010000069.1:3454435-3471681 GCA_034642415.1 Podarcis siculus
CTATATCTATCTATCTATCTATCTATCTATCTATCTATCTATCTATCATCTATCTATATCTATCATCTATCTATCTATCATCTATCTATCTATCTATCTATCTATCTATCTATCTATCATCTATCTATCTATCTATCTATCTATCTATCTATCTATCTATCTATCATCTATCTATCTACCTATCTATCTATCTATCTATCTATCTATCTATCATATCTATCTATCTATCTATCTATCTATCTATCTATCTATCTAGCATCTATCTAGCATCTATCATCTATCTATCTATCATCTATCATCTATCTATCCATCTATCCTACCTATCAAATTCTAAATCCAATTTTCAGTTCCTGCCCTTCAAAGTTTGATCTTGAGTGTTTGGTTCAAGCAGGCTTCGTAAGCTTCTTTTTGTGCATTTTTGTGCATGATTTTTTAAAAGATAGAACTGCGATATTGATAATTACAAGTCCGCAGCAAGATCTGTATACGAAAAGACGCCCTCCTTTGTAAATTGAACTGCCCTAACTGCACCGGGGATCATGGCCTGGGATTGCTTTCGCTCGAAATGTTCCGGTCGGTATCCTGGTGTTCTGTCTGCCATCGTTATTGATAGCAGATATCCATCAACTTGTTTTTTAGGGATGATTAAGAATGGCTGACCTTTCCCTTGCAGGTACAAATAGGTAGTTCTTCAGTGGCTGTAAATGAATGACAAGATAATTCCACCCATTTAATATTGAAGTGATGTTGATGATATCATTCTTCTCGTGTTTGAAACGAGAAAGTATCGAGACCTTTCTCTCACTCTTCCTCGGCTCCATGTGATGGATTTTCCCGGTGACTAATCGCTGTCGCATTAAGCAGCTCTATTTCATCCTCCCGAGCTGTCAAGATAATGACGATAATCGAAGGGCCTCATTGTAGGTAAAGGAAATTATATGAGCAAAGTAATATCATAAAACAGTGTTTAAATATTTTAATTTCATTTGTCAGGGCTGCCCCAACACTTCATTACACATATAACAATCTCTCATCAGTGGAATTAGTGCATTATTCATTACTGTTAATTATTTTCACATAATGGCTGCCCTGATATATTTAACCTCCACATTATATCTCAGATAATGGGCTTGTAAAATTGAATTGTGTGAGGAGTGGAGTTCTAAAGCTCATTTGCAGAACATCAAAGAACAAAGAAGAGGGGAAGAATTCTAAATGGGACGTGTTACCCAGCTGGGGCGAAAACATTTGTTTCTGTCTTATTTGCGTGAAGAAAATAGGTGGTTCGGAAGGAGGGGGGTTTGTACTTGATGCCTTCTGCTCATATTGCACGACTAATTAGTATTTGTTAATGACCTGCATGCTGCAAACAACTCGCAAACTGCTCCGTAATATAAAAAAGAACCAAGCAAACTATGCTTGCCCTGAGTTTTTGCCTCAGCTATATCCAACGCCTAGGTGCCAGCTGCATTCACCTCTCTTGTACTGTACTTCAGATGATAATCATACGGCGGTCATACGGATGAGAAAATAATAATAAGTGAGGGGGAATTGCTAGAAAAAAATGTTAAATATGCGAGCAGGGATAGATTTATGAACACCAGTAAAAAAGGGGGTGGGGGCAGTGGCGTAGCGTGGGTTGTCAGCACCCGGGGCAAGGCAAGTAATTTGCGCCCCCTAACCCATGGATTTGCGCCCCCTAACCTGTGGATTTGCGCCCCCTAACCCATGGATTTGCCCTAACCCCAGATGTTGCGCCCGGTGCGGCCGGCCCCCCCTGCACCCCCCACGCTACGCCACTGGGTGGGGGTAAAAGGAAATATATAAGAAAAAGGGGAAGAAATATAAAGGAGTTGCAGCAAAATCAAACAGAGATTTAGGATGTTGTATTAGAGGCTCAGGAGACCTGATAAGTGTATGGGGGGGTAACCTAGAATACCACAGTGAAATAAATAAATGTTTGTAACAGAAAATGCAAAAAGAATAGGAAAAAGAAAAAGATATTCATACGGCAGTCAAGATTCACCACACCTGCGCTATGCCAAATCTAAAATTATAACTACAGTGAACGAAAAGTGAACTGATAGATTGAACTTAACTTCCTTACAGGAGCAACATGAAATTAATTAGCAGATGTTAAGGCTGTCCCAGCAATCCGCAAGAATATCTATATGTTAGAAAGGCAGTTTCCAACATTCTGCTTCAGTCCTTCGTTCAACACCCTGTCACATTCTGATGTGACCGAGAGACAGAAGTCAAAGTGGATTCCTAAGGGCTGGGGTTGCTGGTGGCAGAATGCGGTTTGGCCACCACACTGGTAAAGTTTCTGGGCAATGGGAGGAAAAAGGAAACAGAATGCTTTTTGTTTCAGGTTGGGTCAAGTTAAGCTACATCCGTTCAAATGAAGTGGGATGGCAACTCATTGCCTGCTCATTTTGTCACATTTCAAACAGTGAAAACCCGGACAGAAAAGTTGTTGAGGTTTATTTTGGCAAATTCTCAAAATAATAATAATAATAATAATAATAATAATAATAATAATAATAATAATAATAATGGAATTTTGGAGCTATTTTTAAGGGAAATCACCAAAAACAACACTGCCGACATGGCTCATCATACGTCTGGCTTTTCCTAGACATTTAACGATTTCCAGTTATGTCCAGGAAAGTCTGGCAACCCAAATTTTGAGAACTGTTTCTGAGTGTAATGGTTAATGACTATGATTCATATTCAGATGAAAATAGGGACATTTCTCACTCCCCCCCACGACATTCTCATCCCTCCCCCCACAATTAACCCTTTTTGACCCTCCATTTTTTGTCCCCTTCCCCTAGAGAGCATTTCCGATCAGAACGAATGTAACAAAACTTAAGGGAGAAACTGAAGACCAAAACCTGGTTGATGCATTTCAGAAGACGTGTGCCTTCTTAAGGAGTAAACTTGGTGCACCTCCAGACAGGTGCCCTTTATGCAGGTGTATTCTGCAAGACACATAACCTGTCCACAATCTCCCCCTTTTTTCTTTTTTAGAACATATTTTTATTAAAGATTTCTTGGTTTACAAAAGTATGTGCAATGCCTCTTTTTCCCCAAGTTACATTTTCTACAGATCAGTTTCATATGTTGAGACATTAGTGTCACAATAGGAAGAAAAGGGGGAAAGAGGTGGAGGGAGCCTGGTGAGTGGGGTCAGGTGTCAATGCTTCTATTCTGCTTAGTGTATGTGTGGGGTTTTGTGTCAGCGTCACTTGTGCGGGTTCTCTTTACTATCTGCTTGTATTCCAATCACCAACAAACAACAACACCCTAGGCCAACCACAACCTCTCTCACCACAACCCCCCTTTTGAAGAACATCAGTCCTCATCCTTTGCCTGAAAAACACTCAGAAATCAGAATCAAAAAGGAGGGTGGGTACAATTTTTGTGGTGTGTGTGGGGGCCGGGGGGCCCCCCAGAAATGTTCATTAGTTTCTTTCTCTGGTTGGGAAGAGCCTGAAAAACAAAACTTGCTCCACCCCTAGCAATGGCCATGGGCAGAAGAACAGGAGGTGGGTCAGCTCTCCCTGATAACTTCCTCTTTAGTAAAGGTAAAGGGACCCCTGACCATTAGGTCCAGTCGTGGCCAACTCTGGGGTTGCGGTGCTCATCTCACTTTATTGGCCGAGGGAGCCGGCGTACAGCTTCCGGGTCACGTGGCCAGCATGACTAAGCTGCTTCTGGCGAACCAGAGCAGCGCACGGAAACGCCACTTACCTTCCTGCCAGAGCGGTACCTATTTATCTACTTGCACTTTGACGTGCTTTCAAACTGCTTCTTTGGCAGGAGCTGGGACCGAGCAACAGGAGCTCACCCCGTCGCGGGGATTCAAACCACCGACCGTCTGATCGGCAAGTCCTAGGCTCTGTGGTTTAACCCACAGCACCACCCGCGTCCCTAACTTCCTCTTTACCATCCTCTTTATGATTTGAGGTTGTTGTAGCAGCAGATCAGAGGGTGGAGTTGGGCCAGCTCCTCTGAATGGGGAGTGAGAATGGTGGGTGGGTGTTTGATGGTGTGTGCATGACTGAGACCAGAGGAGGGAATCATAGAATTGTGTAATTGTATGAGGGTCATCTAGTATAACTCCCTGCAATGCAGGAATCTATTGTCCTGAGGTTAAGAGTCTCATGCTCTTCCAGCTGAGCTACTCTGGGGTGGAAATCTCTTTCCCTCCCTAGTGCATCAAATTAAAAAAAACCTTTAACACTGTATTTGAATAAGTTTTCCCATGCTCACATCATCAGAAATGTTAGTCTCTGGTTGTCTTGAAATGTTAAGGCTCCCATTGGTTCAGATGGACAAGTTGTGGAACACATGTTAACACGGCTGTTCTTCTAAGTTATAAGGTGTCTCTAATACTCAAAAGCAATAGCGTATAACCATGCAGTTCAAAAGACCTTTGATTTCACTGAACCTTCTCATCAGGGCTAACTTTCAGACTCATGTGGAATATTTCTTGGTTTGATAGGAGAGGTGTCACCACCAATCATGAGACAGAAAATGGTTTATGTATAGCAATACAAGTCATTTAAGGTGATTTACATATTACATTCTTATTGGCTAAAAAGTAATTTCTCATACAAGTGTTCTGCATCCATCTCTTAAGTGGCAGGAGGGTTTTGGCCATGGCATTAACTATTTATAAGACATCTATCATCTTTCATCTGGCATCATCTGAGTTTCATTTAAGAGATACATTTATTTCTCTGAGTAATGCTTTAAGTTTTTTAGAGGATTGTCATTCTTTCAAAGGACATTCTAAACTTCTGCAGCCCAGGCTATCCAGCTATGGCTGGTTGGGGAAGGAAAAAAAAAAGACTATTAAGGGACATTGGAACTAACAGGGTCCTTGTATGTACACTTCACCAACCCACAAGTTATTTGTAGGGTGTTTTACTTATTTTGTTCAACAAAGAAGTGCTAAGAACATCAGAATAGCCCTGCAGGATCAGGCCCATCTAGTCCAGCATCCTATTCTCACAGTGCCTAACTAGATGCCCATAGGAAACCCACAAACCAGAGTTGGTCTACCCATGAGGTGGGATGAAGCAGCCTCCTCAAAGTAGTACCTTACCACTGATGGAGAAGTTGTTCCGGCATCAGCGCTGGTTTCTGACAAGATAGTGTGAGAGATTTTGTGGTGAGATCTTGTGAGATCTCACCGAAATTGGCACCAATGCTGACGAGGTGGCACAGCGGGCAGCACAACAGAGTAATAATAATAATAATAATTTTATTATTATTTATACCCCGCCCTTCTGACTGGGTTTCCCCAGCCACTCCTGGCTCTCAACAGAACACTACAAGCAGAATACTAAACAGGACTGCCTTCAGATGTCTTCTAAAAGTCAGATAGTTGTTTATTTCCTTGACATCTGATGGGAGAGCGTTCCACAGGGTGGGTGCCACTACCAAGAAGGCCCTCTGCCTGGTTCCCTGTAACCTCACTTCTTACAGGGAGGGAACCACCAGAAGGTCCTCAGTGCTGGACCTCAGTGTCCGGGCTGAACGATGGGGGTGGAGTGGCTCCTTCAGGTATACTGGGCCAATGCCTCCCCTGCCAAAAACAGGACCTTAGTGCAACAGCACTCTCCCAATTATAAATCTAGAAGTGACACCTCAGAGATATAGTGGAAGCGATGTACTAAAGCCATTGCCCTAAAACATGAAAGAACTTCATTGGGGTGAGAGCTTGCGACAGTCCAATGGCAGCCAATATGGTACCCTCCAGATTTTTTGGATTACCACTCCCATTGACTCTAGCTAGGATGGTCAATGGTCAGGGATGATAGGAGTTGTAGTCCAAAACAGCTTTGGGCACCATGTTGACTTCCTGTCAGCTAGTCCATGGTGATATTGTGATGGTACAGTTCTTTATACATTCTACCAAAGAACATTTCCATTAATTCTTATTACTGGGATGTTACTTGGTCTACACGTTACTATTGGATGTTGACTCTTTCATGTTAAGCTCGTGTGGAGAAGATGTCTCTCTTTCATGGAGAAGATTTGCATTTACAAAAGAAGTTGATCTCACTGAAGGCTTGAATTCTTAAGATGGCAAAATTCACTATAAAGGGATAAGTTCAAATGAAACAACAATTCAGGGGTAGCCAATGTGGTTGGAATGCAACTCCCATCTGCCTTGATCATTAGCCATCTTGGATGGTGGAGATTGGAGTTACAGCCCAACCAGATCCACAGGACATCATTTTGACCACTACATCAGTAACCAATGCCATATCTTGCATGTTTGAATCAGTGGTATAATTAGGTCATTTGAGACTCTGGATATAATGGGTGGTACCCAACTAAACAACAACACTGGCATAAGGACCTTTAGCTGAGCAATGGAATTTCTCTGCCCTCTCCTTTCTGTGTATCCCATGTGACCTCTAAATCTATTCTGGAGTTTCCTCCAGCCCTCTGGAGCAGATTTAGGGGTCGTCTAGGGAGAGGAGGCATCTTAGCAGAGACATCACCTTGCCAACAAAGGTCCATATAGTAAAAGCTATGGTTTTCCCAGTAGTGATGTATGGAAGTGAGAGCTGGACCATAAAGAAGGCTGATCGCCGAAGAATTGATGCTTTTGAATTATGGTGCTGGAGGAGACTCTTGAGAGTCCCATGGACTGCAAGAAGATCAAACCTATCCATTCTGAAGGAAATCAGCCCTGAGCGCTCACTGGAAGGACAGATCCTGAAGCTGAGGCTCCAATACTTTGGCCACCTCATGAGAAGAGAAGACTCCCTGGAAAAGACCCTGATGCTGGGAAAAATGGAGGGCACAAGGAGAAGGGGGCGACAGAGGACAAGATGGTTGGATAGTGTTCTCAAAGCTACCAACATGAGCTTGAACTGTGGGAGGCAGTGGAAGACAGGAGTGCCTGGCGTGCTCTGGTCCATGGGGTCACGAAGAGTCGGACACGACTAAATGACTAAACAACAAAGGGAAAGGAGAGGGTGAGAAAGTTAAATTCAAAAAAGGGCAACAAAAATTATTATGGGGATGGAGCGACTTCCCTATGAGCAAAGGTTTCAGAATTTGGGTTTGTTTTTGGGTTTTTTGGTTTAGAGAAAATGTGAGCAAGAAATTACGTAATAGACGTTGATAAGATTACACAAGACATGGGGAAAGTGTATAGAGGGTTCCCCTGCTTCCTCTCTCATTACACTAGAACTCACAGACATCTAAGGAAGCTGGAAGTTGGAAGTTTCATGACACATAAAATACTTCTTCAGACAGTGCATAAACTATGGAACTCTCCAGCAGGTTCTTCTTACGTTCTTAACTGTGCAGCTAAAAGTCCTTGCACTAGTAGAACTGCTTAGTTCAGGGTTTTCCAAACTAGGGTCTTCTGCTGTTTTTGGACTACAACTCCCATTATCCCTAGCTACCAGGACCAGTGGTCAGGGATGATGAAGGAAGGTAAACGGTGTTTCCGGGCGCTGCTCTGGTTCATCAGAAGCGGCTTAGTCATGCTGGCCACATGACCCGCAAGCTGTACGCCGGCTCCCTCAGCCAATAAAGCGAGATGAGCGCCGCAACCCCAGAGTCGGTCACGACTGGACCTAATGATCAGGGGTCCCTTTACCTTTATGTATGAATTCATTTACCCAAGATGTGATGGTAGTGCAGCCCTGCTGCATTGGGGGGCAGGAATCCTCCTGCTCATTCTGCTAAGTGGGTCCCCAAACATCTGCTCCAAAGTCCTCCCCATTGGCTTGCATGCTCACCCATGGAATAATTCCCCAGCAAAAAGTCAAGCTTGGGAGAAGGCTATCCTCTCTCCTTTCCCCTGACATGCTAGTTTTATATATGTAGGGAGTTTTGCATGCAACTGTCTCCTGCTCAAAACAGCCCAGTTCAGAATAAGAACCACTCGATTCTGTTGAATGGCCCAAAATTAGCAATGTTGGGACTTTCCGCTAGCTCAACTATAAAAGTGCAGCACTGCTAAATTCAGAAGACATGAAGGCTGGGTAGGTTTGCTTTTTATTGCCTGTTCCCAGTTCTATGACTGTACGATAAAGAAATTTGTCTTTAAAAATTCAATACCTTCTGCAGAGATGTTGCTGCAAGAAGAAATTAAAATACTTTAAAAGGCAATTGAAATTTAGTCCTCCCGTAGATATTATATCCATTGCCTTCATCTATGCCTGTCTATATACTTTCGCCCCCTCCCATACATTATGGGATATTCTTATAAATGTCTTGTAATCGGTGATTGATTACTCAGTTGCAAAAGGACACATGTCGAATGACCTGATGCATGGATTTTGTAATTGAACTCACATATGTCAAAGTGTATATATAGAATATATAACTGTATCTGTCAAAGCATTCTAATATATCAGATTCCGCAAATCAAAGCCAGAAATTCATTGACCGTGCAGCCTCTTTGGTTGAGAGTCAGTGACAGGAGATGACAGTGGGCTTGTACGTGACATTGCAGAAACAGATTTTGTGAGCAAGGAGCATGAGGAGCGAATGTGACGGTGGAGGTACGAGGATGGTAAGACTGAAAAATGAAATATTCATATGACTCATGTTAGATAGGCAAGAGAGTGGTTAAAAACAGCATCCGCTGGCAGTACTTATGGAACTGAGCTTTGACAGGAGAAGAGGAGGAGGGAGGGAACCTTTGCCTCTATTCCTCTATAGTGATACCTCGGGTTAAGTACTTAATTCGTTCCGGAGGTCCGTTCTTAACCTGAAACTGTTCTTAACCTGAAGCACCACTTTAGCTAATGGGGCCTCCTGCTGCTGCCGCGTCGCCGGAGCCCGATTTCTGTTCTCATCTTGAAGCAAAGTTCTTAACCCGAGGTACTATTTCTGGGTTAGTGGAGTCTGTAACCTCAAGCGTATGTGTCAGGGGTTCAGGAGCAGAAGGGACGGATGGGGAGGAATCGGAGGGAGAAGTTAGCGACGATAGCCGACCGAGGTCCCTAAGTCTCTCTAGCGAATCGGAGGATTCGCAGAAAGGGGCTCCCGTGGGCAGAGCTGGGGGGTTGCCAAGAGGAACACCCCAGGAAGGAGGGACCAGAGGGGATTCAGAGAGCAGCAGCTGGAAATCCGGACCAGCTTCCCCACCAGAAAGCAGCAGCTGGAAATCGGGACCAGCTTCTCCACCGGAGAGCGGTAGGGGGGAGGAGTTCCAGGCATCGGCGCCAGGCAGCTCTCCGACAGCGGAAGGACATGAGTCAGGGCTAGCCACGCCTGCGTCAGAGAGCGAGGAAACGGTAGAAAGGAGGGTCGGAGACAGCGCGCGCGCGCCAAGTTCAAATGTACAAGAGGGAGGCGCAATGAGCAGCCCGGAAAGGGAGCCAGGTCCTAAAGCCCGCCGAAGGGAAGGGGAGGAGTCCGAAGGGTCCGCATCCGAAGCCTCCAGGAAGGAAGGAACCCCGGGGGGTGGTAGGACCCAGAGGCGAAAGGAGAGACGCAAGAGGTGGAGTAAGGCTAGAGTCTTAAACTGGTGTACAGGGGGCGGAGACTCAGATGGGACTTCGCCGATCTAGGGAATAGACGTAGAGACGCACGCTAGGATTTGGAAATGGAAACTATACTTCAATAAAGACTTTATACCGTTCTACCGGCTAGCGTTGGTCCTTTGTGAGCGGGACCTAGAGGCAGTCTCTGACAGTATGTAACCTGAAGCATATGTAACCTGAGGTACCACTGTACTGTTGTCTGCACTGTTACATACAGTAAGGTATAGGTAAAGGTATCCCTGACCATTAGGTCCAGTTGCGGACGACTCTGGGGTTGCGGCGCTCATCTGGCTCTATAGGCAGAGGGAGCCGGCATTTGTCTGCAGACAGCTTCCGGGTCATGTGGCCAGCATGACTAAGCCGCTTCTGGCAAACCAAAGCAGCACATGGAAATGCCGTTTACCTTCCTGCAGGAGCAGTACCTATTTATCTACTTGTACTTTGATGTGGTTTTGAACTGCTAGGTGGACAGGAGCTGAGACCGAGCAACAGGAGCTCACCCTGTAGCGGGGATTTGAACCTCCGACCTTCTGATCGGCAAGCCCTAGGCTCTGTGGTTTAACCCACAGCGCCACCTGCATCGCTGTTACATACAGTATAGTAACACAAAGGAGGGTGGTGACTAATCCATCGCAATATTTTAAAGCATATGTTTGAGTATTAAATTTCACTCAGAGGGTCTACCGCAGGGTTGCAAAGGGGCACCCCCGAACAGGGTGTGAATAGGGGGCTGTGAGGGAAGACGAGAACTGGCAAAAGTTGTCTCCCCTCTCTCTGTGAAATACACTCGGAGTCGAGAGTGGATTTCATGCTCTTTATTCAGCTCATAGTGGTGAGGAGGAATGGAAGTTCCCCCAGAATGTCTGCTTTATATACATTATTTACACAATGGACCCCACGTGATTGGCTAATTCTGGGATTCACCTGTAGGTGAATCCAATCAGGTTGTGGATTCACTTCCACCTGGAGCTGGATTGGGTGGCTCCTGTGGACCAATTAGACTGCTGCATTCTGAATCCTATTGAACTCAGTACATAGCACTCTGCCAGGTCAAAAGTCTTCTGTGGATGGAAGGAGCCATTCTATCTGCGGAAGTGGAAGTCCGGATCCAACTCCATAAAAAGCATCTATGGACTCTCCCATGCAACTATCTAATGGGTTTCGTTTCATGCAATACATTTAAAACACTATGATACCCACAAAGAATTCCTGGAGCTGTAATTTTGTTAAGGGTGCTACCCAGTGCTGTTTTTCCAGAAAAAGAGGCGCTGGAACTCATCATGAAAGCCTCCCTTGTTAGAATGGCAATGGTGCCCACCTGAGAGGTGCTGGAACTGAGTTCTGGAGAGTTCCAGCTGGAAAAAAAAGCCCTGGTTCTAGAGTAGTTAGAAGACACCTATTCCCCTTCCAGAGCTATAGTTCCCAGAGTTCCTTCTGAATAGGGATTGACTGTTAAACTACTCCTGGAATTGCAGCTTTGTAAGGAGAAGAGGGGTCTCTTAACAAATCTCAGCTCTCGGAGCAATCTATAGCTCCCAGAATTCTTTGGGGGAAGCCATGACTGTTTAAAATGGTATCCTAGTGTTTCAAATATATGTGCGAATGTGGCCTAAGAGGAGGGCTTTCAGCAAAGGAGCCAGAGAAGAAGCACATCTTTCTGACAGACATGGAACATAGAAATGACTTGCAGATGCTATTAACTGAGTGCATTGGGGAGCCCCTGTTCTTTTCTACATCTGACAGCATGGCTCTTTTTCGTTCTGCCACATCATGACCAACGATACGTCACAGATCCTCACAGAGCCTCAGTCTTGAGCTCGGCCCACAGTATTGTTGCTGTGCCAACAGAACCGTTCATTAAAACGATGCATTCTGGAAACCTGGAACGCTCTCCGTGGTTTGCAGTTCTTATCACATCCCAAGCATTGCCATGTTTCCTTCGGAGACCTCTTCAAGCTAGCCAGCCACTTGAACAACCCCGTTCTGCATCTTGAAAGAGATACCATGTTTTCTCCCTAACGGATAATCAGAAGCATATTGCAAAATAAAGCGTCGATGGACCTCAAATTATCCACACTGCACCATCAGAGCAGTTATTAGCTGAATAAGAAGCTCAAGGTGGAAATACTTGTTTTAGTTATAGTGTTATATTTTATGAAGCTGTATCCTTTTGGATAAGGAGGGTGGGGTGTTCACTACCAGGTTTCTTAGATGGATGTTACATGAATAACAGAGCTGGTCTATCCTTGAGTTAACACCCACTGGACTAGAGAGGATCACTACTAAATTTCCTTATGTTACTGAGGGAAAATGACTGGTGGCAGAGCAAATCTCTGCTGGCATAATAGTTTAATGATACTGGGAGATGCTGCTCCCGCAAGGTGACTAAATTAGCAGCACGACAGGGGAGAAATAGGGGGCAAACTGTTATCACTCCTGGCCCTCGAGCTAGTGTCATTTCACTGCCAGAAGGGGTTCTGAAATGTTGCCTCATCTGTGCAAAACCTTCGGAGAAACCTTTGTGTAAAACAGAGCTTATTGGCTTTGGCCTGTGTACACGACTTTGTTAGTCACAGTTTGTTAAGGGTGCTGGGAATTGTAGCTCTGTTAGCAGTAAAGAACAGTTCCCTGGATTACTGGGGGGGGGAGTCATGTTCTTTAAATGTTTCCAGAGGCTGTCCCTGTGTTGTTGTTGTTTAGTCATTTAGTCATGTCCGACTCTTCGTGACCCCATGGACCAGAGCACGCCAGGCTCGTCCCCTTCTCCTTGTGCCCTCCATCTTTCCCAACATCAGGGTCTTTTCCGGGGAGTCTTCTCTTCTCATGAGGTGGCTAAAATATTGGAGCCTCAGCTTCAGGATCTGTCCTTCCAGTGAGCACTCAGGGCTGATTTCCTTCAGAATGGATAGGTTTCATCTTCTTGCAGTCCATGGGACTCTCAAGAGTCTCCTCCAGCGCCATAATTCAAAAGCATCAATTCTTCGGTGATCAGCCTTCTTTATGGTCCAGCTTTCACTTCCATACATCACTACTGGGAAAACCATAGCTTTTACTATACGGACCTTTGTTGGCAAGGTGATGTCTCTGGCTTGCTGGTTCCTCCTCCAGGTGGATCACGTTTGGTCAAAACTCTCCACTATGACCTGTTCATCTTGGGTGCCCTGCTCGGCATAGTTCATAGCTTCTCTGAGTTATTCAAGCCCCTTCGCCACGGCAAGGCAGTGATCCATGAAGGGGCTGTCCCTGTAGAGCAAGTCAAAACTCATTGCATCTGTAGATTTAAGGATAATTTTACTGCGGTTGAATTCCAGCCTGTTCACTGCTCAGAGCTTAGTCTGGACTTGTGCCTGTAGTTGCTTGTTGCTGCCTAGTCAGAAGCTTCCAGCCACCACTCATTCTGCACCCAAGTCCCTCTTTGCCTCACTGACAGACTCAAGAGCTTGGTTTACTTGTCTGTGTGAGGCTGCAGACACAGGACACACTTCCTGAGTGAATCCATCCACCCTCCGTTTCACAGTTTAGAGGGGGAAGCAAGCTATTTTGGAGAAGTGTCTGCACCCAGAAGCATATATGATCCTTTTTTGGTGAACTGACCTCAGAATCTCCAATTAGATCGATGCTCCTTCCCTCGAACTGATTGACAAATTTCACATCTTGTGCCGTTCATGGACAATATTCACTAAAATTCCAGTGCATCTTTCCCAGACCCTCCAAGTGTCCCAATTTACTAGGGCCCCCCTTATTTTCATTGGAGAAATGTTGGAGGGTATCCAACCCCCAAGCCATCTGAAGGCAGCCTTGTATAGAGAAGTTTTTAAAATGTTTTATTATGTTTTTATATATGTTGGAAGCTGCCCAGAGTGGCTGGGGCAACCCAGATGGGTGGGGTGTAAATAGTAAAATCATCATCATCATTATTATGGAAGAGGACATCCCTATTTTCATCAGAGAAATGTTGGATGGTATGCTTTCTTCAATGTTAAGATTCTAGTCCTTGTGACCAGAATAATAAGCAGTAAGTACAAAAATGATTTGTATGTAGATCATAGTAGATCAATAAATACTTCATAAGGTTGGGATGGGGGTCAACATAATGAGATCACCATTTTTGTTTGTGAGCCAAAATGTACTGGGAATATGGGAAAGGCAGGATTTTTTAAACACACACACAACAACAGAAGGAGCAGCAGCAACAACAACAATAAAACAAAAAGTATTTTGCTGTATATAAAGTGTCTATAGTGGTACCTCGGGTTAAGAACTGAATTCATTCTGGAAGTCTGTTCTTAACCTGAAACTGTTCTTAACCTGAAGCACCACTTTCGCTAATGGGGCCTCCTGCCGCCGCCGCCGCGCTGCCGCCGTGTGATTTCTGTTCTCATCCTGAAGCAAAGTTCTTAACCCAAGGTACTATTTCTGGGTTAGCGGAGTCTGTAACCTGAGGCGTCTGTAACCTAACGCATATGTAACCTGAGGTACCACTGTACTTTCAATACTTTGCCGTCAAATTTTTGTAACCATCACTATAATCAAATATTATATTTGATTATGCTTACCTGTGCTTATGTAATGTAATTCCCAAAGGGAGTTTTTAAATTTGCAAGTCTCTGGCGCTGTTTTGCCCTGTGCTAGGGAAAGCGCAGAAACCAGAACCGCAGGGAGCTTTCAGTTTTTGTCATTTATTCATAACTGTGACATTTCATGTCATATAAAATTAAAAAGTTTAGCTTGTTCGTTCCTGCCCAAGGTAACTTTAGCTACAGGCCTTTGGAACTTTAACAGCTCCTCTGCTACAGACTATGAAAAAAAAGTACACCTTCAGGTTATGGGGTGATTTGTAAATGATGCATTAAGGGAAAACCTTGCGAGAGGGTTGTGAGGTGGTTTGTAGCAAGCCCTGAAACAGCGCAGCATTTGCCCAGAGATGGAAAGAAGGCACAATTCAGACTGAGGAAGAGCGGCAGATAAAATGGATAAACTATCCTGAAATGGTAAAACTTACGGGAAGAATTAGAAACCAGGAAGGGGCAGATTTTAATAAAGAATGGGGAAAGATTATAATTTATTTGAAAAATTATTGCCAACAATTACATTCATTGGAAGGTTTGACCAGAACACTTGTAGTAAAAAAAATAATTGAACTAATGGATTGGCAAAGGATTTATAGTAATAGAGTTACAGAAGAGATGTAGAGGGAAAATCATTATTTGAGGATCCACAAAGGGGGGGATTTTATGTTTTTATGTTTTTTCTTTTTCTTTTGCTTATTGTATGTAAAATTGAAAATGCAAATATTATATATATATATATATATATATATATATATATGAATATGAATGAGAGAGGCAGTGAAGCACTTGAGGGCAATGGCTGACTGGCTGGCAGACTTCCTCGTAGGGGCATGGGATTTGCATTCAGGGCCCCAGTGACAACAATATTCAGTTTGTTTCTCCCTGTAGACCCCCACTGTAGCCTTCAGGGGCACATTCCAAATTAAGGTTTCTCTCAAAAGTAAAATGTTCTCAAATTGTATCAAGAAAGGGCACCCTAGTTTGGGATGCTTATACCATCAAGCAAAACGGATTTCAAGCTGTGTTCTGGGGAACGCTCAGGGCTGGGACATTTTGCTGCCAGAAGCAGATTCATAAATGTCTTTCCACACAAAGTACATCGTACCCCAAGATTGCCCAAGGTATTTTTGCACCTGA
The DNA here is from genome assembly GCA_034642415.1 of Podarcis siculus. Taxonomy (NCBI): domain Eukaryota; kingdom Metazoa; phylum Chordata; class Lepidosauria; order Squamata; family Lacertidae; genus Podarcis; species Podarcis siculus. The sequence continues at coordinate 3,469,677 of JAXCMG010000069.1, forward strand.
GGCAGAAAATTCAAGAAACCACTCTCTGTAGGCTTAAAACTACAACAGTAGTAAAGAATTGTGTGTTCAGACCCAGAGACCTCCCCCCTAAATAAATTCACACTTGACTCAAATTTTAGTTTTGGTTTTTGGCAGAATTTAGGCCACAACTTTATTGATTACAGAAGGTGAGTTGTTGCATAGGCTCCGGTTTGACTAGCTCCCTGCACCCTTGCTGACCCAGGCCATGCTGACCCAGGGCACCAGCATAGGTCAGCCAAGGGTGAACACCTGGGAAGGTGAAAAGCCGGGTACAGACTCTGTTCACCACCCAGATGCCCCCCTGGACTCAGACATGGGCACAACCCCCTCTCAGGGGTTGACCAAACCAGTTGAGTCCCTGGATTCCTTTAATGGAATACCCTTCACATAGGGATGGCAGGAATGCTCTCCCATCACTATCACCTGAACCAGTGCCTATCTGCAACCTTACAAGTTGTGGGGATTTGCTATGTGGCGGGCGAGACCCAAATGGCAACAGCCAATCAGCCAAGTGGGGAAATTCCTACCGTGCCCCTGTTCCAACGACAGATGACACACGATGGCATAGCAAGGTCAATCACACAAAGCCCCAAAAGCAGGGAGAAGTGGGCGGGTGTTCCAAATGCACACGCCGAAAGAGGAAGCTCTGGATCACGTGCTTGGGCATAAATAGGTCCCTCGATCCATTTAGACTGTGCCCCATTGGCCAGATTGAACCCAACATCGAGGGACCTACCAATCAGGTCTTGTGGCTAGCCAATCCAACCCACCCACAACACAGGGTGTCAGTCTCCAGGTCTCTTTAAGGGAGGATACGATCTAGCAATTTGGACCCGTTTCGTGACACCCAGAATCAGCTGCCCAAGGCAGTTGCCTCCTTCTGCCTAATGTTAGGGCAAGCGCAAATGCTACTTCTTTATTAAAAACATTTCTAGGCTACCTGTTTATCTAATAAGACTCGAGGTAGCTAACAAACAGTAGTAAAAACAAGCATAATCTCTCCCCTACCCCATATTACTTTTCACCTAGACGGTCTCAGGGCGGTTCACAGAAATGGAGCAAAAAAGACTTATTCATTCTTTGGATCGTATGCGTAAAGGCTGCACAACAAGAAGAACGATTTTTTTAAGATTTCAGAAGTAACCAGCTTAGGACCTTTTTATATTTTAAGTACCGTACTCTACTGTATCAATACGTGGGACCTCTTTTGTAACATGGAGTGGCAGTTAATGCGTTTTGAGTGGGTCTCTCAAGTCAAAGGCGTTGGTACTTCAGATTGTCAGGGGACCTGAAAGTGCGCCCATTTCATTGTATAAGATACCATCAATGTTTGTAAATTATTAAATTAGATGTGCACGAACGGCTCTGTGTGTGGCCCGCTCATCCGATGGGTAGAAATTAATTGCCCACCCTGTGAGGAGAAAAAAATTGAATTCAGATACATGACAGTTTCTCTCTTCCTGTCGTCGTCCGTGCGAAATAGAGATTCGGAACGGAAACAAGCACATGGTTAAAATTAGAGTAAGGGCGATACATTTGCGGGCAATTAGAACTTGACTTGAAGAACGCTGTGGAGCATGAGGCTGAAAAGCTGTTTCATTTCAGCCACTTGAGAGAGGCGATAATTCCCCAGAAATGCAAATCCTAGAACTATTATAATATAATGAATTCATGAATAAAGAGGCCGGTAGAAGAGACGGCAGTGGAAGACTCTAAGCCTACTCTTGCATGGACAAGCTGTCACTGAACGACTGACGACATCAGTCATGGCCAATCAGACTGTCCTTGCACCGTCCAGAGTGCTAAAGACATTTCATAATTAAGTAACGAGAGACGTCAGGGCTCGGACTGAAGTATATTAATTCATGCAAATTGAGCTGTTGTAAGGCAAGAGGATGAGGGACAATTGCCAACGATTCAGCCAAGTGTGAATTAATCCTGTCCGGGTCACATGGCAGAGCCTCTTATTGTGGCTTTGTAAAGC
>JAXCMG010000069.1:3471691-3518461 GCA_034642415.1 Podarcis siculus
GCAAATGATAGGAACCTCACAGAAATTCTTGCAACAGTGGTTTGCATTCCCTGGGCTACAGGATCATTAAGCAATCAGGTCCACAGTGGATTGAGATGCAAAACCACCAGATTTATTGATAGGCACACAGCCTACGGGAATACAAATACTAGCTACTGCACAAATGGCTTTCCCATCTAGACTGCGTTGGACAAAAAGTGTGAGAATTGTGGGGTGAAAAATAAAATAAAAGATTGCTTATCTGCTTACGCAGTCAGCTGGTTTGGCAAAACAACCTCTTGACTCTCTGAAACCTGTGATTTCTTTATGCATTCTTGTGAAGGTGAGGAAGTAGAAATGAGCGGGTACCAGTCAACATCTTACTCCTTTCTCCCCAGGATAAGCAACTTTACAAACAATATCGGGGGGCTTTCTGCAGAATTCAGATGTGATCTCAAACTTTCCCGGAGTTTTAAACAGGTAGGGTGGCCACTTTATATTGTTACACGCCAGCCCAGTCTCCACAGCTGTGTGAGATTCTAGGAATTCCTGATGTGCTTTACCCACCTTTGCTTCCTTGGGAAAATTAGGCACAGTGGAGATTGCAGTGTCTTTATGATATATGGTTTACTAATAAATATGTCTAGTCCAAGGCTGCAATAAAGGGGTGCCCTTCATTATACTTCAAGAGGGCCTGGCGTTCTCCAGAAGCGTAGCATTCAATTCAAATAGACATTGGCCATTTTTCATCGGTCTCCTGCACTCTGCTTGTTGCATAACCTTATCTCTCAGTTTTTGATGCACATCGCTTTCCCCCCAACCCCTGGCTTTATGGAGCCCAGGCATTGGCGGTTCCCTCACTGCAAGAAGTGAGGTTACAGGGAACCAGGCAGAGGGCCTTCTCAGTAGTGGCGCCCGCCCTGTAGAATGCCCTACCATCAGAAAGGAAAAAATTGACTTTTAGAAGACATCTGAAGGCAGCCCTGTTTAGGGAAGTTATTAATGTTTATGTTTTATCGTGTTTTTAATATTCTGTTGGGAGCCACCCAGAGTGGCTGGGGAAACCCAGCCAGATGGGCTGAGTATGAATAATAAATTATTATTATTATTATTATTATTATTATTATTATTATTATTATTATTATCGTTGTTCTTACTAACACAGGGAGAGAGGCCCCTCCGCCTTTGATCCTCTTCTTGTATTTATGACACACGCCCCAGGCTAACACCTCCAAGGAAATTAGTTCATGTTAATTAGCACCAGCTTGCCTTCATTAGCTTTTAGCACATGCTAATTTCAGAGGGTTTAGAAATGTCTAATACACAGGTCAAATAAGCCCATGGGTCTGACACCCCATTTTAACACATCAAATTCGAATGTTTACAGAGCCCTGGCATTTAGCATGCACAAACCTATAAAGACAATAATATTTCCCCATACAGCATGGCTACCGTTGTGAAAAGAAATAGGTAAATAAATAAATAAAACCGCTTTGCTAAAAACAGAGAAGCGTACCTTTTAACGCCAGCATGATGACAGACTATACTGCCGGTTCCTTATCGTACTTACAACGCTGTTAATTCATCTTTCGCGAATACATTAGAAGAGGCCCAGTTTTTCCCATTGGGATACATATAATACATATTTGCCGATGTCTTACATAATGATGCGAGCAATGCTTCTGAGAGTGTAGCAGAGGAGCTGCTTTGAAAGGAAAGGCATGCAAGGAAAGAGGGATGGTTCTCGTTTCCCCCTTCCCCCCTGCATTCAATTTCATTAAAAGATGCAGCCTTGACAGAAACAAAGTAAGTTCGGTTTGCTGCGCATTCATCTCGGAGGTCTAGCGAGGGGTTGGGGTTTATAATATCCAGCTATTCCAGCTAAGGAACTTGAGGGCTGTGGGTGAGTTTTTGATTTGTTAACAGACAGGGTTTTCATTTGTCCTTTAAACAAAGCACTCCTCGCCTTCTGCTTATAGGTTCTAGTACATCCCTTAATGCCTTCTAATTTGATAAGCGTTACAGCCTTCGTAGTTAGCCCTAGGAATCTTTATCGGCATTGTCACGGCACGGGAAGGAAAGCGGAAATCATAGTTAGACGGAGCTCAGATAAACAGGAGACGTTTTATTTGGCTTGTTAGCATCCAGCCTGGCCTAGTGGCACTTTCAGACTTTTGCACAGATCGTTGATGTTTGGGTAGATGCTACCGAATGCCTTTTGTGCCATGAAGCTGCAATGCCATAACTCAAAGGAATGTTTACTTTTTAAGTTATTATTATAGGAAATTTGCCAAAAAAGAAAGCAACACTTCCAATATGGGCTGCCATACGGCCGGATTTTCCTGGACATTTTTACTGATTTCTGAAAATTCCACCCAGACACTATTTTCGGCCGATGAATTCCGGACATGTTCTCCTCAGCATATTTTATGAAAACAAACAAGGACAGTTGCTTGATATAGTTCCATCTGGAAGTAGGGGTGTCTGAGAATTCCAACAAAAAAAGAAACAGGAGCAGAAATTCCCAGTGTTTGCTTATTTGTCCCATAACCGGAACAGCAATCAATTTAGTGAATACTATAAGTTTTCACCATCGTTGCTTTCAGGCTGCAAACGATATGTAATTGATTATGGTTCATAGCCCATTGAAATGAACAAACCTAAATTAGACATGCCCATTAATTTCATGGGGTCTACTCTGATGAGAATTGCCGTTAGATACCGCCCATTAGCATTGCTTCCTTTGCATGGCAATGGATGGGGTGGAATAGCTTGTGTAATTTCTGGAAGTTACGTAATATCACCTCAATGGACAGCAAGGCAAATAATGTCGCTTCCGGAGGAAGACGAATTGGGATGGAACTGAAACACTGCTGCGTTCCCCGGAAGCAATACGTCCGGGATTTAACTGGCTAAAATAGCATCCGGGGGAATTTTGAGATTGATCGCCTAAGGAAAGCTCAAGAACTTGGAGTTTTCTGAATTTTACTTCTAGAAATATGGCAACCTGACCTCAAAGTATTACCTGAACAATAGATTTGGGATTCATGAAGGGTCAAAAGAGCCCATTCAGAGCAGGGTTTGTATCTATCCAAGAGGATGTGGTCGTCCCCCCACCAATCCTTTTACCCATCAGTTCCTAGCTGCTTATTACAGCCATTGTTTCATTTCTGCTCTGTTTCTTTTCACAAATGACATTTGTTCCTCATGGGGCCACTGACGGGATTGCCACGTTCCCCTCCCCTCCTGTCAAATCTTTTGTGAACCTTTGTAATTAGTCGCTTAACAAATTGAGGAAGATGTTGTAAAGTGCTTCCTTGAGTAGCCAATGGCCCAAGGGGGAAAGGGACGGGTGTCTCCAGCCAACCGTCCAAAGGATTGAAAAGCAGCCTTGATTCTCAGCTAGATTTGTAGCAGCTATATAGGTACTGCCATACGTAGTGCTGTTGGCGGTACTCGAGGGTCACTTCCGTCAAATTCCACTTGAAAAACAATCATGTCCAGGTGGAGACGGCAGTATCGAATCTGTAGTGCATGTGCTCTTAGCTTGCTCTCTTTATAAAGATATGCGTTACAAGGTTATTGTTAAGTTGTGGGTGAACATATCAGACGACACAGCGATTCTTCAAACAGCTCTTGTTTATTCACAGGCCAGAACTGAACTGAACTGAAGGGTTCAGCCAGCCTGCTTATATAGAGCTCCACTACAACGTAACAGTAACCACTTTCTGTAACTATCCAATCACTGAACGTCACTTTCAGTCCCTTATTTGCATATGTGGACTTGAGTGAAAACTATCTACAGTATCCCCCTGCTGGTCCAGGATGAGAACTTCAGTACATAACAGTTATTACCCCTCTTCTGTCATCCCCACCAGGTTGTTCATCCACTGCCACAGTGCCCTTCCTTCTTGCAGACCAATTTTACCAGGTGACAGCAAACACTGCAACATTTTTAGCTTGGAGCAATAAGAATTAGATCTACCATCTGACTAACCCATTTAATGCCTAATAAAGAAAGCCCACTCATTTTGCTTGTGGCCAAGGGCAGTTATTAACTCTTTCATTTGTATAGTTGCAAACTTTCAGAACACATTTTGTATAGCCAACCATCTAGCTATATCTGTATTTTATTGTATCTGGTTCCTTTGCTACAGCTCGTGGCTGATGCAAATAAAGATTTTATCTATCTAGGAACTTACGTGATAAATACAGATGATGTAATATTGCTGCGTGCACTCTTGCTATACAGTCATACTTTGGGTTGCGATCACTGCGGGCTGTGTGTTTTCGGGTTACGGACGCGCTGAACCCAGAAGTACCGGAACGGGTTACTTCTGGGTTTTGGTGCTCACACATGCGCAGAAGCACTAAATCGTGCTTTGTGCATACACAGAAGCACCAAATTGCATCACACGCATGCGCAGATGCGGTGCTGCGGGTTGCGAGCGTGCCTCCCGCACGGATCACATTCGCAACCCGAGGTTCCACTGTATTGTCATCATTGCTGCATTCAAGCAATTGTAGGGTTTCTTGGGGAGCCAGGTAGGGAGTGCTTTGTGGGAAGAGAACTAATGCTCAGTCCATTTATTGTTCAGAAGACATACAGTGGTACCTCGGGCTAAGTACTTAATTCATTCCGGAGGTCCATACTTAACCTGAAACTGTTCTTAACCTGAAGCACCACTTTAGCTAATGGGGCCTCCTGCTGCTGCCACGCCACCAGAGCATGATTTCTGTTCTCATCCTGAAGCAAAGTTCTTAACCTGAGGTAATACTTCTGGGTTAGCAGAGTCTGTAACCTGAAGCATATGTAAACTGAAGCGTATGTAACCCGAGGTACCACTGTATTTTCAATTGGTATTTTCAATAATTTTTTTTGTAAAAGAACCACTTTTGTACCACTTTGAGATGTGGTAGCCACTATGCCATCCCACAATAGCCATTTTGTGTTATGCTATGCCCCAACAGCCAGCATTTTACCAGGGGCCATAGGTGCCAGGTCTCAGCACCCACGACCCAGAGCTGCAGTGCGAATTCTGGTTACCAAGAGCCACATTGGAGCCCCAATGCAGCCCCCCAGACAACATTGGAGATCCTGCCAGGCCTCCAAACATGACTTCAGGTGGAGGGTCTGCAGCATCTGATGTGGTGAGCATTAAAAAATTTTATTTTATTGTGGTAGGACTGCATGCAAGGACCGCCTCTTCCTATATGAACCTACCCGGATCCTGAGATCATCTTCTGAGACCCTTCTTCATGTGACGCCTCCTCAAGAGGTCCAGAGGGTGGCAACATGAGAATGGGCCTTCTCTGCAGTGGCTCCCCGTCCGTGGAATGCTCTCCCCAGGGAAATTCGTCTTGTGCCTTCATTAGACACCTTTAGGCACCAGGCAAAAATGTTCCTCTTTAACCAGGCCTTTGGTTGACCTGATCGACATCCTATACCCTTTTAAAATGTGGCTCTTTTTGGTGGGGTGTGTGTGTTTTGGGTAGTCGTTTTTATTTTTATTTTATATATTGCGGCCTTGTTTGTGAACCGCCCTGAGACCTCCAGGTATAGGGTGGTGTATAAATAATAATAATAATAATAATAATAATGCTTTTTTTGTGAATTCAAAATCGACCCAGCGCTAATAAGATATTTGAACTCAAAGCCAACTTAATTCTTTCAACTAGAGGCTAAATCTTACAGGTTTTTGAGCTGTATATTGCCATTTACTTCATGAAAGAACGGAGTACTTTTACTATGTAAATAACTTTGTCTTTTTTATTATTATTTCTTTGTTTCTTATCTTTGCTACTTCTTTATTTTTCATTTCTTTATAAATTTTCTATTTTATATAATTTTCTTTTTCTTACCTGTTAAGAGATAGTACATAATGTTTGTATAGACATGTAACTTTTTTAATCAATCAAGAATATCAATTTTTTAAAAAAGAAAGAAAGAATGGAGGGAAATGCTTAGTTATATTTGTGTTTAGTTCAGACCACAGTAAGAAGCTCAGATGAATACATTATCTTCAGACAGCAGTGAAATGTTGTACAATGCCCAATTCCGTCCAACAGGGTTACGAAAGGCTAATGCCAAAGGAATTGTTCTTAGAATGCATACCTTTTGGAAATATATAGCATGCTGGCAAAAATATAATTGAAGATTACTGTGTACTGTTCATTCCCAGTGGCAGGTTGAAATGTTAAATATGCTTGTCTAAAATACATGATCATGATGAATTGAAACAAATTAGACATCCTATTCCATGTAGCAGGGCACTATTGACCTATTCTAAAAGACATTATTGGACCAATTTTAAAACTGAAGAATCAAAGTCATTGATTAGTTGCTTTGGGACTGTTACCTGCGTCAATAGCCGAGTGTATTTTAAACAGCAAGCGACACACTGTTGCAATAACTGATTTACAATGGAATTAATGCATTAATATTAGATTTGGCAGGACTGACAACGTTCTGGAGACATTTTAAAGGTGTTGCCATTGGTCACGGTGTGCGGGCGGCAATCGTGGTGAACTAAATTCACTGTTGATCAAGGATTTGTGGAAGTTACTTACGGTTATACCACTAGGATCATGGAATTATGTTACAGAATAAATGATTTCATCTTTTCGAAAGCAGAGATGGAAGGATAGACAGTAAGGTTGCAGTGTGATTTTCAGAATGAAGACCACAATCAAAGAGCTTTGTAGCTTCCCACCACAGCCCTCCCTCCTCTAAAGGTCTCTCCCCAAATTCACAGAATGAAACCCCCAAAGAAAGCCTCTAATGTTGTTGTTTAGTCGTTTAGTCATGTCCGACTCTTCGTGACCCCATGGACCAGAGCATGCCAGGCACTCCTGTCTTCCACTGCCTCCCACAGTTTGGTCAAACTCATGCTGGTAGCTTCGAGAACACTATCCAACCATCTCGTCCTCTGTCTTCCCCTTCTCCTAGTGCCCTCCATTTTTCCCAACATCAGGGTCTTTTTCAGGGAGTCTTCTCTTCTCATGAGGTGGCCAAAGTATTGGAGTCTCAGCTTCATGACCTGTCCTTCCAGTGGGCACTCAGGGCTGATTTCCTTCAGAATGGATAGGTTTGACCTTCTTGCAGTCCATGGGACTCTCAAGAGTCTCCTCCAGCACCATAATTCAAAAGCATCAATTATTCGGCGATCAGCCTTCTTTATGGTCCAGCTCTCACTTCCATACATCACTACTGGGAAAACCATAGCTTTTACTATATGGACCTTTGTTGGCAAGGTGATGTCTCTGCTTTTTAAGATGCTATCTAGGTTTGTCATTGCTTTTCTCCCAAGAAGCAGGCATCTTTTAATTTCGTGGCTGCTGTCACCATCTGCAGTGATCATGGAGCCCAAGGAAGTAAAATCTCTCACTGCCTCCATTTCTTCCCCTTCTATTTGTCAGGAGGTGATCGGACCAGTGGCCATGATCTTTGTTTTTTTGATGTTGAGCTTCAGACCATATTTTGCGCTCTCCTCTTTCACCCTCATTAAAAGGTTCTTTAATTCCTCCGCACTTTCTGCCATCAAGGTTGTGTCATCTGCCGAAAGCCTCTAATAGCTGCATAAAAATAGCTCCAATCTCAAACGGAAAATGTGTGCACTGAAATGCTGGGGCACGAAGGGGGCATCACTGAATTCTAGCCTTGTTAGGCTACTGGGGGGTTACACACACACACACACACCACACACAAGCAAGCAAGCAAGCAAACAAACAAACAAACAAGATTTCCCATAGCCTACTAATGCCTTGCACTTCTTCAGGGGTGGTGCTGTTTGGTCCCCATCCAAAAGGCAGTGATGAGAGGAGTTGTAGTCCAAAATGTCTGGAAGGAACCAGGTTGGGAAGGGCTGCTCGAGCCTCTAAAATTTAGCGGTCGCCATCCAAAGAATTTAGGGAATCTCATTTGAGGAGCATTGGGGATTGGAATCAAGTTTTGTGCAAACTTCCCAGTGGAAGGTCCCTCTTACCTGCTCGTTTAGATTTTAAATTTAATGTGACACTTGCAAGGCAGCAGAGAACATTGGGCCATTCTTCCCCCTGAGCAGTATCCACCCTCTCTTTCAAAGCAATCTTCAGTTTTGGACTTTGTGCAACCCAAACTCAATTTAAATAATTCACCATTGATTCCTCTGGATCCATTTTTGGAGGGCAATTGGTCTCCAGACTCTAAGGGAGCTTTATTAAGTCAATTAGAATCCGCAGAATTTTCTCAGATCCCCAAAGGAAAATTCACAGTGGTCAATTCATTATAGTTTATATGGGCAAATTATCACATTCTGCTTTATCTAGCCTTTGTGACTCTCTATCCGAAAAGGTTCGTGATGGGCAATGTTCAGAAACTCATATCCATAGCTTTCCCATATCTTATAATACCTCAGTGACTTAAAAGCTCTGGGCCGTGCTGTATGCAGTGGGTGGAGAGAATACATCACACACAAAAAGCTACAAAGATTGTATGAGAGGAGATGGGATGAGGTTGTCTGGCAAGTCCAAGCTATCAAAAGAGAACTTGTGACCCACAAAGGTGAATGCACACAATTCACCAATCAAATATGGTGGCCTAACAAGGGCTTGATCTCTCTGCTTAGGGCATATGTATACCATCTTTCTGTCAATACACTCAGTGTCAGGGCCGGATTTAGGTTTGATGAGGCCCTAAGCTATGGAAGGTAATGGGGCCCTTTATATGTCCAGCTGTCCTCTGTCATCAACAAATTGTCATTGTTTTTTGTGTTGAATATATGCTATATGGTAATTTATGGACCTAATAGGTATCTAAAGCCATTTGCACATATCAAAATATGTATTTTATCAAAGTAATAGTTGACCTGAAATACAATTGGAAATGTAAATCCAGGTTTTTTTTCCCTTTAATTTTTTTTGGGTAGCCCCAAGCAAGTGGGGCCCTAACCTATAGCTTCTTTAGCTTATATGTACATCTGGCACTGAGTGTGATTTATAATTTAAAACAATGGTTTAACCAATCAAAAAAAAGGAGAAGGATTGTAACTCCCAGGTAGGGCTGGGAGAGAGTCTAGCCAGAAACCCTGGAGAGGTACTGGCAGTCAGTGTAGACATTAAAGGTTAAGGGACCCCTGACCATTAGGTCCAGTCGTGACCGACTCTGGGGTTGCGGCACTCATCTCGCTTTATTGGCCAAGGGAGCCAGCGTATAGCTTCCGGGTCATGTGGCCAGCATGACTAAGCCGCTTCTGGCGAACCAGAGCAGTGCACGGAAACGCCGTTTACCTTCCCGCCGGAGCGGTACCTATTTATCTACTTGTACTTTGACATGCTTTCGAACTGCTAGGTTGGCAGGAGCAGGGACCGAGCAATGGGAGCTCACCCCGTCGCAGGGATTCGAACCGCTGACCTTCTGATCGGCAAGTCCTAGGCTCTGTGGTTTAACCCACAGCGCCACCCGTAGACAATATTGAGCTAAATGGACCAATGGTCTGATGTGGTATAATGCAGCTTCCTATATTCTTGTGTCTAGCCCAAGTCCAGTTTAATGATAAATATCTATAAGAAAGGAGAGTGGTGGCCTTCAATTGACCATCAGTTGGCCACCTGGACACATATGCAGGTCACAATAGTGATGTTTGTTGGGTTTCTATTTAAATTGTAACTATTTCTAAATTTGCATATTATGTATTTATTTCATTAAAATTATAGATGGTAGAAAAAAAACTTTACGGCAGTGTACAAAATATGCAACTTTTATGCAAATTTGTGCTCACTCACAGTGTTGCTCCCTTTTTTGGGGTGATGAAGATAATAATAATAATAATAATAATAATAATGGTAATATAGTTTTAATATTTATACCCTGCCCATCTGGCTGGGTTTCCCCAGCCACTCTGGGTGGCTTCCAGCACAAATAAAAACATAATAAAATGTCAAACATTAAAAACTTCCCGATTCAAAAGTGGATGATGTCTAATAATAGCCAATAGACTCAGTGCTTTTAGAACAAAGGAGGGCTTTTTTAATGGAGGATTTTGAGGTCTGCATGGTAATTATACCTTGGCCGAACAATAAAGGATTGGGGATTTTTCCAATTAACAACTTTATGCTGTCCCTGAGCCCTCCTGCTTGTGTATAATTAAAGCACTGTGATTAAATAAGAGTTCTTTCTGTCATCAGCATTTTAGTGCAAATTTCTCGGAATGCACACATTTTCCTATGCTTCTGTCCCTATAATAAACATTTTTTTGCAAAGCAAACTTTCCCGAATACAATACGTTTTTGTCTGTTAACTAATAAATGCATTCACACACATACATGTACATGTGCATCTGTGCCCATTATTTGGGTGGGAAAATTACCCTGCAGAATTGGCTATGAATTTCAACTGGTTGCTGTTTTCTGGTTCCCATCTTGTTTTGAGAAGCGCAGATTCTGCAACTCCACCTTTAGTGGTGAACCAAATCAAAGTTCTCCGCCTTCCCTAGCCGCTCACCATTTCTGTTCACCTACAGGCGAGGACTGCAAAACGAAAACGAGGTAGACACACCGAGTCTTTCTGCTGCTTTAAGACCCCGTAATGGAAAGATTTTCTGTTTCTCCTCTCTTCCCCAGTTAACAAGCTGAGTAATAAATGAATATTTAAACTAGCTGCAAATATATTAAGTGGAAACAAATAGGTTTCATTTGTAACAAGTGCACACAGGTTAATTAACAAGAAGGAGCTTTTGTGCTGGAACAAGGCTCCCTGATGTTGAACGTGCAGGTGCCGTTAAGGGCCAATTGAGCTCTATAGGATAATTATGAAGTATCATTGTGCTTTTCCGTTTGTTAACAGAGTGCTCCCTGCAATTTGCCTAAACCTATAAACCATCATCTGTGATCCGCGGCAGCAATTAAGTGACAAACATCTTCTCACTAGAGACTTGCGGGGTGGGGAAGGGACACCGAGGAGACACGACAGCATTTAAGGAGCCAGATGGATTCTTTGTTTTGCCATTGTGTAAAGGATGTCAAAGATGGCAGTGGTATGTCCAGTAAGGTAGGGTGACGCTGGGACATGCCTGGTGATTGCATGGATAGGAGGAGCTGTGAGAAAATGGTCAAGGCACTGACAATTGGGTGGGGAAAGGATTTGAAAATCAGAGGTAGGACATTGCCTTGTCCCGGGCACTGACAATACATGCTATGCCACTGCTCTGAAGGGCTTCTTCAGATGCCCCTCTGGCATAGTGATACGCAAAGGCTTACATGGGTTTAAGCCAGAGTGAGTCACTCTGTCTTCCCAGGGTAAAAGGTAAAAGGACTGCTAGACAGTTAAGGCCAGTGAAAGGTGAGGGAGCTGGTGTGTGTCCACAGACAGCTTTCCGGGTCATGTGGCCAGCATGACTAAACTGCTTCTGCTACAATAGGACACTGTGATGGAAGCCAGAGCACATGGAAACACTGTTTACCTTCTGCCGCGTTGGAACCTATTTATCTACTAGCACTGGCATGCTTTCAAAGTGCTAGGTTGGCAGGAACTGGGACAGAGCAACAGGAGCTCACTCTGTCATGGAGATTCAAATCGCCGACCTTCTGATCACCAAGCCCAAGAGGCTCAGTGGTTTAGACCACAGCGCCACCTGTGTCTCCCCAGGGAACACAGTTCTATGAGAGAGCCTGTTGCATTGGGGTTTAGGGAGAAAGTGATGCATACCTGTTTTCATACGCAACAGAGCCAGGGGTCTCAAATAGACAATGTTCCACACCCTTACCAAATTACAATTTCCAAGACCTTTTATGGGAAGTCATGCCTACTATATGGTTATAAAACAGAATCAAGTTTGCAGGGTGAACATGCCATATGTTTTCCTGTGGATCTATAGATTTCAAAAATTCAAATGTGTATATTGTTTAGGTGATCGCTTTCTCCAAAATGAAACAGATATTGTATGTGTGGGAATAACCGTTGATAATTGTTGCTCCGCTCTTGTCTTATACATGTCTGGTTTACCAGAGCTTGATGCCAGTTCAGGAGTCCTTTCCAAATGTAAATTATAAGTGTGATCTTTCATCTTTCTATTTGAACTAAAGTACCTGGTCCACACCAACACTTTAAATTCAGCTTTATACCTAGAACAGAACTGTACTATCAGAAGTCAAATGTCTGGGAACTCTAGTTGCTGCTGTACATGAAGTGGTAAATGTGAGAGTGTGATTTGCAGAGAAGGAAGAAAGAAAGAAAGAAAGAAAGAAAGAAAGAAAGAAAGAAAGGAAGGAAGGAAGGAAGGAAGGAAGGAAGGAAGGAAGGAAGGAAGGAAGGAAGGAAGGAAGAACAGGTTCAATGTGGTTGCCAAATCCTTTTCTGTCTAATAGCTCTAAAAGTGTAGTAACCAGAGAGCGTCCTGCCCTGTGATATTGTCTGTTGTTAAAAGACACTGCTAGGAATTTGCTTTTTCTGAAAAATTCACCATTGTGAATTGTTGAAGCATGATATTCATTTGTAAAGCGATGCTCTTCAACGAATCATTTGTGTTCCTTTCATAACCTGTTCCAAAAGATCACAGCACGTTGTAACCTTGTAAACCCAGAAATCTCAAGTCTATAAGAATAAACACAATAAAGAGAAAATCACGCCACCTTCATATGAACACAGATACCACCCTCGAAACTACTTAATCTAGGCATCCCATTGAGTTTGATTCAATTGCTCTGGAATAAATGGTTTGATGACTGCGATTAAAAGTGTAAGAACTTTCTCTCTCCCCCTCTCCCTATAAGAAGAGGGCAAACCAACAGACAGTTTTCTCCAGGGCATAAGTTACTAATTAGTTTCTGCAAAAGAGAAAAAAGAAAAGAAAAAAAAGAAAGGGGGGGGGGGAGAGAAAAAGAAATTGCTTACATTAAGAAAAAATGATAGATCAGCACAAAGAGGTACTTTAAAACAAGAGATCTGCTTCTACAGTAAAATAATTGATTTCGAAGTTTTGAGGATGCAATCTTTAAAATGCTTCTGTAAGCACAGGAATTATTCCAGAAGCTATAAACTTTAGCAAGGCACTGTTTGAATTAGTTCAATTAATTGTCTGGGTGGGAGCACCTCCAAAACTTGGGAAAGCTTTTGCAGTTAAGGGTCTTCTGGGCATTTTGGTGCTTGCATTAAAACATGTCACATAACTGATCTCTGTGTAATTGGTAGTGCTAAAAGGGGGATACAGTAACATGGGGAGGAAAACACCCAATTATAAATGCATGAGTTTTACTACAGAGATAACCGGATTGTGTTGTTGTTTATTTCTCTTTCCAACACTCAAAAGAAGAGCATTTACAAATGTTTTCAGTAACCATTTTGAAGTTACAGTTTAGTGTGTTTTGTCACAATACCAGGTCAACAACATCTCTCTTGAAAAAGAGACGAGCATCAACCCTGGGCCAAACAGTCAGGGAGACCAAATTAAGGTGCTCCAAGAATAAAAAGAACATTTGGGTTAGCAGAAAAGTTTTAAGCCTTTTTTAAACAAAAAAACCAGAACAGAACAAAACTTTGTACTTCACCGGGTTCTCAGATAATGTTGCCCTTTCCTTCTGGATTGGTGAGATACTGTATATATATGAATAATTCAAAAACTACCATTTCAGATGTGCAACTAGTTTTTGAGAAAACACAAACATGGGATAAATAACAGGACTTAAAACAGCCTAAAAACATTTGCGGAAAGCAAAACGCCAGGTTTGCAGTCCCACAGAATTAGGATTTTCATTTAGCTGGGTTTCATTGGTGTAAAGAGTCATGTCTCTGTGTGTATGAGAGAGAGAGAGAGAATGACTCACTTCCGTTTCAAGTGAAATCAAAACATAAAACTTCAGAATAGCTTGGGCAGATGTCCATGAAAAGCACAGGACGAAAACACACCTTCACATTGTCCATTTTGCCCCTGTGTCCATAGGAGAAAAATTTTGCAGGTGCTTTTCACATGTGCAATCAGTCTTCTAAATGATCCATCCCAATTCTCAAAGAGTCCCCACTCTACTCATGTCACATGATGTCCTGAAGGCTTCAGCACATGAAAGGAGATTCAAGTTACAAGAAAAGAGATCCTGACTAACCACCAGGAAGAACTTTCTGATGGTTACGAGCTGCTCAACAGTGGAACGGACTCCCATGGGAGGTGGTGGACTCTTCTGCCTTGGAGGGTTTTGAGCGGACGTTGGATGGTCATCTGGCTTGGATGCTTTAGGTGAGACTCCTGCATTGCAGGGGGTTGGACTAGATCAGGGGTCAGTAACCTTTTTCAGCCATGGGCCGGTCCACTGTCCCTCAGACCATGTGGTGGGCCAGACTATATTTTGAAAAAAAAATTGAACGAATTCCTATGCCCCACAAATAACCCAGAGATACATTTTAAATAAAAGGACACATTCTACTCATGTAAAAACATGCTGATTCCTGGACCGTCTGTGGGCCAGATTTAGAAGGCGATTGGGCCGGATCCGGTCCCCAAGCCTTAGGTTGCCTACCCCGGGACTAGATGATGCCCAGATGGGTTTATGCATTTCACTAATTTTACAATCATTTTAACATTTCAGAACTTGACTTCCTTCCTCCTCTTTCTGCGGCTCCTTAAATTTATTTTTAATATCTTCTGCATATCCAAATTACAGTTGTACCTAAGGTTACATACGCTTCAGGTTACAGACGCTTCAGGTTACAGACTCCGCTAACCCAGAAATAGTACCTCGGGTTAAGAACTTTGCTTCAGGATGAGAACAGAAATCATGCTCTGGTGGCGCGGTGGCAGCAGGAGGCCCCATTAGCTAAAGTGGTGCTTTAGGTTAAGAACAGTTTCAGGTTAAGGACGGACCTCCGGAACGAATTAAGTACTTAATTAAGTACTTAACTTAAGTACTTAAAAACTTAAGTTACAGTACCACTGTAACTTAATTTGCTCATTTATTCATCTACTTTAAGTAGGTACTCTTATGAAACTGCAGGTTATTACAATAATCCTGCCAATGTTCTTATCTTTTTACAATTTATCTGTAAATGTTCAACAAACCATTTCCATTCTTTTATTAAAAGTTTTTTATCTTGATTTCTTATTCTTCCAGTAAGTTTCACCATTTCTGCATATTCCATAAGTTTTTGTATCCGTTCTTCCTTTTATAGGACTTCTGCTTCTTTCCATTTTGGGGCGAGTAGCACTCTTGCTGCTGTAGTAGCATACATAAATAAGTTTCTGTACAGTTTAGGTAGTTCTATCCCTATAACTCCTAAAAGAATTATCGTGAAAGAGGAGTCAGGGATGGGGAAATAGGTTGAAAACCTCTGTGGATCTGGTGGGTGTAAATTTTTAGGGTTGCCATAATTGTTGAGCATTTTTTAGACAAACCCCAAAGTTGTTTTACAACCCCCCCAACCCAATTTTTAGATTGACTTGCCTAATACCCAGGACAAAGCCCACATTTTGGAAATTCCCCCTAGTGTAAAGTACTGTTAAGATACCGTTTTTTTTGCTCTATAAGACTCACTTTTTCCCTCCTAAAAAGTAAGGGGAAATGTGTGTGCGTCTTATGGAGCGAATGCAGGCTGCGGAGCTATCACAGAAGCCAGAACAGCAAGAGGGATCGCTGCTTTCACTGGCTTCTGAGATTCAGAATATTTTTTTTCTTGTTTTCCTATTCCAAAAACTAGGTGCGTCTTGTGGTCTGGTGCATCTTATAGAGTGAAAAATACTAGTTTTTCCAAACAAGTATCAGTTGAGCTTTAAGAAAAACAAATGAAGTCCAATTTCTGCATTCAAACTCAGAATTCTAGCTATTTGGCCACTGTGTTTTCTCTCTCTCTCGCTGAGCAGACTTTTTTAAAAACACGAAAGCCAAAAACAAATGCCTGATATTATCCTCTTATTTTCCACGGATCGGCCTTCTTAAACATATACCCTATTAATTTATAAATATGCTGAGTGTCACTGTCTGCATTAGATAACTTTAAAACACTCCGAAAGAAAACACTGCTTACAACCAGAGGCTTTTAACCTAATTAGAGGAGCTAAGCATAAAAAATAAATGATCAGAGTTGATAATGTGAAAAAAAAGAGAGAGAAAATAATTAGGCAGACTTGCAGGACTAAACAGTTCAGGCCACCGAATTTTCTGGGGCTGCAAGTAAGCAGAAGAATACTAAAATAAAAAAGTTTCTGGAAAGTGTGTTTTTTGAAAGCGGAAGTTCCAAATGACCCAACAGGACTCAATTCTGACTTGCAGTTCCTTATGGTATTATTCAAGTCCATTCACCTGACAGTGAATAACCTGCAGCTATTTTTATTGATAATAGTTTAGCAATTGTTTATTGTGATTGTTAAGGATGAATTTCTGTTTCATTCTGCTGATGTGCTGAGAGTTAATGTTATTGTGCACTATTATATTCTAATGGATCACTGAATAGTACTTTATTTTATATACGGTAAGTCATTCCATTTTAACCATGCTTTTTTCCCTAAAAAATAAAAATAAAAATTAGGAGTACTCTCATTTTCCTACTCTCATTGGAATACTGCCCCTCAATGAGGCCAAACTTAGATTCACAAAATGTTTAGGGGTATGCGTCCCCCTGCGTCCCCCCAGGAAAAAATGCTGCGTTTTAAAGTTATGCTTTGCTATGGCTTTTTGTATTGGATCAGATAATTATAAGGTGTGTCCTCTTCATTGCATATTTTGTTGAGGCAGACCGCCTTGCGTATAGTAATACAGAAAAGCAGTATACAAATTAAAAGTGAAATGAGATGAAATAGTGGCTCAAATTTTAGTTACAGGTATCGACATATTCTCAACACAAACACTGAGTGATGCTCATTGCGCAGTCTGTATTAGAGTTGCCATATGTCTGCAGTTTCCCAGACATTGTTGGGATTCATCACCAGAAATAGCGTCCGGGGCAGAATTTCCAAAAATCGCCCTTAATAACTGGGGAAACCTGGGTGTATGGCAACCCATGTCACAAGTGTAGATTTATTGGTGCATTTCCCCCCAAAAAAATACCTCAAAAACTGTGGCAAAAAATTAAAAGAGCTCAACAACTTTTTTGTCCTGACTTTCACTTTAGGAAATATGGCAAACTTAGTCTGTATGCCCATGAATTCAGACTTCCCGGAGAGGTTGTGGACTCTCCTTCCTTAGAGGTTTTCAAGCTTTAGTTGATATTCCTGCTTTGCAAGGGTTGGACTAGATTGCTGAGAATTCCATTCCTCCTGAGCTGCAGATGTGTGGGATTGTTACATGTCACATGTCTGTCTACATTCCAGCACTGATTGTTACAAGTCTTGTGAGAGGAAATTGAGATACGCTGTTCTGTTTTGGATAGCTTTTGCTTTTGTAGCTCTCTCTCCGAGGAAGAAAGACACAAAGAGAAGCCATGTTTTTGTTGTTCTGTTCTGTTTGATTTAATTTGCAACAATTAGGCTTAGGTGTTATTCCTCAAGGCTGAGATTCTGTTTTGAACTCTGCTAATCGTGTGCTCAGGGATGCGGGTGGCGCTGTGGTCTAAACCACAGAGCCTAGGGCTTGCCGATCAGAAGGTCAGCGGTTCAAATCCCCGCGACGGGGTGAGCTCCTGTTGCTCGGTCCCAGCTCCTGCCAACCTAGCAGTTCAAAAGCACGTCAAAGTGCAAGTAAATAAATAGGTACCACTCCGACGGGAAGGTAAACAGCGTTTCCATGTGCTGCTCTGGTTTGCCAAAAGCGACTTAGTCATGCTGGCCACATGACCCGGATGCTGTCTGTGGACAAACGCCGAGTCGCAAAGTGATTTCATGCTCTTTATTCAGCTCATAGTGGTGAGGAGGAATGAATGAAAGTCCCCTCAAAGTATCTGCTTTATATACATTATTTACACAATGGGCTGCACATGATTGGCTAATTCCGGAATTCTACTGTAAGCCAATCAGGTTGTGGATTCACTTCTATCTGGAGCATGATTGGGTGGTTCCTGCCAACCAATCATATTGCTGCATTGTTCTAGGACCAATCAGACTGCTGCCTTTTGGATCCTATTGTTCTAGGACCAATCAGACTGCTGCAGTTTGGATCCTATTCAACTCAGTACATAACACTCGGCCTATAGAGTGAGATGAGTGCTGCAACTGCAAAGTCGTCAGCGACTGGTCCTAATGGTCAGGGGTACCTTTACATTTACCAATCGTGTGCTCATGTCTCTGGATCATCAGTGTGACAGGAGAGCAGAGAGATGAATCCTGGGTAACACTGCATTGGGGAAGGCACCAGGCCTCGGCGTTATCACCCAAGCACCCTTGGGTCCCTTCCAAGTCTACAATGCTTCTATGATTAAAAGCAAACTTCCATCAGGTTCTGACATGGGCATTCAGCTGGAGTCACGAGTAGGATTTCTGTCGAGGGAGCATATTGGCGGAAGGGGCTGTCATCTGCTGTGAATACCATCGTTTAAATTAGTTCAGGGTGTCATAATTTGGGAGCTCCTCCTCTGCAGGCTCCAGGAGAATGAATGGGATTTACGGAAGAACAACACTTGGGCATAATCCACTGGGAAGGCCTCATTCACAAGTCTCTTTGAAATGAATGGGAGCTGCGGAAAAGCAGGATATGGAACATCCATTTCAGTGGAGGCATGCGCAGGAAAACCTCCCTTTGGAATTGTGCTGATGGGAAGAAGTATTATTTTTGCAAATCCCTTTCATTTAGGTAAAAGTTAAACAGGAGGCTCTCCCAGTGGGCTGCATCCATAAGGTAATGTATCTGATTAGAACGTAGCTGAGATGCAAGGATTTAATTTGTTTATTCAGAATTTAGACTACCGGGACTGAAGTAAATCCTAGAGCGCATTCAACATGAACATATCAAGCATTTGATAGGGTTTATTTAGCACACGTTTAGGAAACAGAGAGACTCACACTGTGAATTCCAGGCAATTAGCCGTATGAGAAAAAGGTATGGTTTTAGTGCAGCTGTCAACCAATTAATCTGTTAATTAAGAGGTTACAGTTGATACATTTCCATGTGCTGGAAACATCAGTATATGTGACTTTTTGAGTAGCTTTAGAGGATATACAATAACTGATGATGATGTAGTAAACAAAAGCTGCCACTCCGTGTCTGCTCATTGAGGGTTGCCATATTTCAAAAAATGAAAATCTGGACGGAAAATTTGTTGAGTTTTTTTTGGCCAAAATTGTGACATTTTTGAGCTATTTCTGAGGGAAATTGGCAGAAACGACACTGCCGACATGGGCTGCCATACGTCAGGATTTTCCCAGGCATTTAGCCGATTTCCTTTTGGCACAGCTGGTGGCTGTGGTATTCCAGTTATGTCCAGGAAGTTCCAGAGGTATGGCAACCCTAGCTCATTGCAGTAGCACACCAGGAACAAAGTATGAAACGACAATGTCCCTAAGGAAAGGTTCAACGAGTTAATTTACTTGTTGCATGAATGACAGAGGTGCATAAACCTATGTGTGCTGTCGGTAAAGTGGACAGTAGGACCGTCCAAGTTTCCTATTTTCCAGGAACAGTCCCTGATTTAGAGAAGCTGGTTTCTGATTTGATCCTGAAATGTCCTGCTTTTCCTTAGGATGTCCCTATTTTCATCAGAGAAAGGTTGGAGGGTATGGTAGAACACCCCTATTTTCATCGGAGGGTATGGAGTTATACGACCCCTGACCCAAGGAGATAAGTAAGTATACAACTTTTAGAAGATCTCTGAAGGCAGCCCAGGATAGGGAAGTTTTTTAATGTTATGTTTTTATATATGTTGGAAGCTGCCCAGAGTAGCTGGGGCAACCCAGTCAGATGGGCAGGGTATAAATAAAATAATACTAATACTAATGATACTAATACTAATACAAATAACTGAATAGGACATCCCTATTTTCATCGGAGAAGTGTTGGAGGGTATGGGATAGGGAGAGGTTTTTCTCCCTCTCAACCAATTTTGAGGGCAGCAGTTAAACTATGAACATTGCTCCCACATGATATTGTGATGGCCACCAACTTGGGTTGTAGAATAATAATAATAATAATAATAATAATAATAATAATAATAATAATAATTTTATTATTTACCGTATTTTTTGCTCTATAAGACTCACTTTTCCCTCCTAAAAAGTAAGGGGAAATGTGTGTGCATCTTATGGAGCGAATACAGGCTGTGCAGCTATCCCAGAAGCCAGAACAGCAGGAGGGATTGCTGCTTTCACTGCACATCCCTCTTGCTGTTCTGGCTTCTGAGATTCAGAATATTTTTTTTCTTGTTTTCCTCCTCCAAAAACTAGGTGTGTCTTGTGGTCTGGTGCATCTTATAAAGCGAAAAATACGGTATACCCTATCCATCTGGCTGGGTTTCCCCAGCCACTCTTTGTGGCTTACAGCATATATAAAACATATATCAAACATTAAAAACTTCCCTATACAGAGCTGTCTTCAGATGTCTTCTAAAAGTTATGTAGTTCTTTATCTCCTTGACATCTGAAGGGAGGGCATTCCACAGGGGGAGGGTGCCACTACCGAGAAGGCCTTCTGCCCGGTATTATTGTTGTTGTTAAAATTTCTACTACCTTCATGCAAAGAACACCGGGCGGTTTACAAAATGAAAACACAAAAGCACATAACTAACAAAAGCAATAACCCTGCCACACACAGTTCAAAAGACCATACAGCAATTATAACTACTGAGTCTCATATTTTATTTTAAAATTGTGGCAATCTGTAGTGGAGGAACCCCATTGAAGAAGTTAACAGTGGCTACCCGGACCTTGTTTCTGATTCTGAAGGTGGCCCCCATACCGGAGCTCCATGAACTTCTCCCTTGTTCTCTTAGAATGGCAATGGCGCCCACCTGAGACGTGCCAGAACTGAGGTCCGGCTGAAAAATAGCCCTGGTTATGACCATTGCTATGGTCATGAAGGGAGCCCACAGCTCAGAATTTACCACTCTCCCATTGCATTTGGATGTAAATCAGATCAGCATCCCTGATTCCCATACGCATGCAGAATCCACCATATGCACATCCACACAGAGATCTCTTTTATTGGACTGGAGCATAATATCGATGTATCCATGATGTGCACAACTGTTTATATCCAATTTTCCCCTTAAAATAAACACCAGCTTTTACAGCATCTACTGAAGCATATTCCCAGAGTACTCCCTGTTAACAGTACCTTAAGAAACAAATATCAAATTATCTGGATCTCTTTAGGTTTTTGTATTATGTTGTTCTATCAGCTTGCAATTAATATCTTAGGAAGATTCAAGAGAGTAATTTGAAATCGACCAAAGCCCAATGAATAAAAGTGTTCCATTGTCATAGATTAACTGAAAGTCGATTCTGCACTGAAAGCTGCATTTTTAAATCCATATTTGTGCCCATGATCCTTCCAAAATGAAATTTTAAATGACTCTGTCTCATCAGAAGGGCACCAGCCTCTTTTTCTCTTCCTTCCCTTTCCACTGCAGTAAATTCCTAAAATTGCTTTCTTTGTGTTGCTTTTGGTCTTTTCCATAATCTAACTGTGGATCCTTACAGCTATCTAAAGATGTAATGGAAGCAAACAATCACGATCATTTCACAAGCCTATTTTTAATTTCAAGGAGTCAGCTTTTCAAAAAAGTACATTATAACTCTCTGCCAGAAGGTGGCGTAATCTCTGCATTGATTGAAGCCTGTCAACCCGCTTGTATAAAACAACTCTATTTTGCCATGCAAGAGCCTTTGCAGCCTCTGACGTTATGATTGAGCCAGACTTCTGCCTGAACCTGCATTTCCTTAAAGGTTCACATTGCACTAACGCTAAAGGGACCTTTAGATATGCTGTGCAAATTGGCACTTACCTAGGAACCAAGGATCCTTGAAGGAACAATTTCCTAGTTAATAGTAATCATCTACTGAATTATGAAAGGATGGCAGTGAGTTTCCTTCGGAAAATATCAGGCCAGATTTCCCCTGCTACTTGAGATGTTATTGAATCCTGACAAGACAGAAGTACTGTTTTGGGGGGACAGGGGGCGGGTGGGTGTGGGGGATTCCCTGGTCCTGAATGAGGTAACTGTGCCCCTGAAGGACCAGGTGTGCAGCCTGGGAGTCATTCTGGACTCACAGCTGTCCATGGAGGCGCAGGTTAATTCTGTGTCCAGGGCAGCTGTCTACCAGCTCCACCTGGTATGCAGGCTAAGACCCTACCCGCCCGCGGACTGTCTCGCCAGAGTGGTGCATGCTCTAGTTATCTCCCACTTGGAGTACTGCAATGCACTCTACGTGGGGCTACCTTTGAAGGTGACCCGGAAACTCCAATTAATCCAGAATACGGCAGCTAGACTGGTGACTGGGAGTGGCCGCCAGGACCACATAACACCAGTCCTGAGAGATCTGCATTGGCTCCCAGTACGTTTCCAAGCACAATTAAAAGTGTTGGTGCTGACCTTTAAAGCCCTAAACGGCCGCGGTCCTGTATACCTCAAGGAGCGTCTCCACCCCCATCGTTAAGCATGGACACTGAGATCCAGCTCCGAGGACCTTCTGGCGGTTCCCTCATTGTGAGAAGTGAGGTTACAGGGAACCAGACAGAGGGCCTTCTCAGTAGTGGCGCCCACCCTGTGGAACACCCTCCATTCAGATGTGAAGGAAATAAGCAGTTATCCTATTTTAAAAAGACATCTGAAGGCAGCCCTGTTTAGGGAAGTTTTAATTATTTAATGCTGTACTCTTTTTAACATTTGATTGGGAGCCGCCCAGAATGGATGGGGAGACTCAGCCAGATGGGCAGGGTATAAATATTATTATTATTATTATTATTATTATTATTATTATTATTATTATTAATAATAATGGCTATGGGCTGGGTCCAGATTTTATCATGTTTACAGCAGATCCATTGAAATCATGGGGACTTAAGTGATTAACTGTGACTAACCCTGTCTAGGTCACAGTGGGGTGTGACAGAGAGGTTTAACCACTGCCATATCTGCAGCCCTTTTGCTTGCACCATCAGAAACGTGTGGCTCTTGCCAGCTTCCGCTGACTGGAGAACAGGCGATGGTTGGGTACCCATTTGCTCTGCAGCTTTTGAGCTGAACGTGCTTCTGCAGATATTCCAAGTTCTCACTGCTCAGAGGGTCCGATCCTCCTGTTCTATCATGGCCCCTTCCTCATGTTGCCTTTGCAGCGAGGGAACCACAGAACAGCCGTGTGCCTTCCTGCGCCGTCTTCTACAAGCTGAGATGCTCATAAGCTTTAGCCGTTTCTGTTAAAGCGAGCATGTGTGAGAAATTTGGCTGGCAACACATACATGGCACTTCCCATGCTGGGACTGTGATGGGCAAAAGCCAAAGCTGTGCTCCATGGCAGCTCCTCTTCCTGGAGCAATGCTAACACGGACTCTTCATACATGGCCCTCTCATGCACTGCTACAATTCCTATGCAACTCTTCGTGTACACTCTCAGCTCCTTTATAGCAGTGGTGTACCATGGGTTGCTGGAGGCCCCAGGTGCAAAATTCTGAGGGGGCACAGCCGGTGCCCCCACGCACAGGGGTGGAGGGAGGGGGTGCAGTGGGTGCGGGCTGCCCTGGGTGTCACCACTGGGGGTGTGTGACAAAATGGTGGGCAGCACTCACCCCAGGGCCTGCAGCGTGCCTGAGCCACGCATCTCTCCTGGGATAGATGTGGTGGCTTGGGCATGCACAGGCTCTGCGCTGCCCAAACGGTCTGCCCGCTGCCTCCCCCCCCCCAGCTGTAGGGCGGCTGAGTGGGAGGAGGCAGGCAGACTCCAGAGGCCTCGCAGTGCGCCCTGTCCTGCCCCACGAGTGGCTCTCCCTGCCCCAGGCACCCAAGTGGCTTCCTCTGCCACTGCCCACACAGATGCCGGCTTCCATGAGGCAGAGGTATAGGAAGGGGGTGGGTGGGTGACAAATTATCAAGGAACAATTACTGCGCTACTAGGGCGGTTCATTAAAAAAATAAAAATAAAATTAATGCCTGCTCCAAAGGTCATATGTTACTACACTAGGGATTATATAGCTATATATGAAATTTCATGCATATCAGTTAATATCTTGACCCTCCTCTACGAAAATAGCTGTTTACTTGCCCCTTTTCCTACGTCGCGAAGGCTGAAATTTCAATTCAGTGCAGCACTTACTGTTCCCAACCCTAACCCTGTGGAAAGCCATCTAATTAGACTTTAATTTGATTTTGACATGTTTTTAGGAGGTAATTTAATTATTGTTTGATTTTATAGCAATGTTATGTATCTGATGTTAGCTGCCCTGAGCCCGACTTCGGCTGGGGAGGGTGGGCTATAAACAAAAGTTTATTATTACTATTACTATTACTATTATTATTATTTCCTTTGTAAGAAAATATGAAATAACGTAAAACCATTTTCGCAGGCAAAAAACAAACAAACCAACCAATGTGTGTGGGGAGGGTAACAAGAAATTTCCCACACTGGGTACCACCTGACCTTCCTACGCCTCTGCCGTGAGGATCCATTGGAAGAAGCCCTAACCTTACCCAAATTCTGAAATGCCCTCTATATGCTTATTGACTGATAGATTGATTGATTTTCACAAAACGTATCAAGGTTGTGTACAACGATGGGGAACGACAAAACTACCTGAGGAAAATATACACCACTCAGCACAATAAATAACAATAAGGGAGCTGGTTGGTCAAGAGTCCAGAAACGCTAGGGCCAAAAAGAAGCTCTCTGATTATGGGCAGAATCACATCACTGAAGGTACCCAGTGAATCTCTAGTGGGAGAGATTCCCACCACAGCAGATCCTCCAAGCGTCCCTATTTTGTATGGACAGTCCCAGATTTACAGAAGCCATCCCAGTTTCTGATTTGATCCCAGAATGTCCTGCATTTCCTTAGGACGCCCCTATTTTCATCGGAGAAATGTTGGAGGGGATGCGACCCCCGAGCCAAGGAGATAAGTAACTATGCAACCTTTAGAAGACATCTAAAGGGAGTCCTGTATAAGGAAGATTTTTTTCATGTCTATTGCCGAAGAATTGATGCTTTTGAATTATGGTGCTGGAGGAGACTCTTGAGAATCCCATGGACTGCAAGAAGAACAAACCTCTCCATTCTTAAGGAAATCAGCCCTGAGTGCTCACTGGAAGGACAGATTGTGAAGCTGAGGCTCCAGTACTTTGGCCACCTCATGAGAAGAGAAGACTCCCTGGGAAAGACCCTGATGTTGGGAAAGATGGAGGGTACAAGGAGAAGGGGACGACAGAGGACGAGATGGTTGGATAGTGTTCTTGAAGCTACCAGCATGAGTTTGACCAAACTGCGGGAGGCAGTGGAAAACAGGAGTGCCTGGCGTGCTCTGGTCCATGGGGTCACGAAGAGTCGGACACGACTAAACAACAAATGTTTTAAATATGTTGGAAGCCGCCCAGAGTGACTGGGGCAACCCAGTAAGATGTGTGGGGTATAAATAGTAACATTGTTATGATGGAACAGGTTATCCCTATTTTCATTGGAGAAATGATGGGGAGTATGGGAATGTCCTTTTCCCGGAAGATGCCAGATGAATCCATCATAGGTGCATTGCTCTCCATCCTGGTGTTTTTCATCATGGCTTTGAAGGTGAAGCCATAGCCGGTCTGTGCCTTACTCCATTTTGCTTGCCTCAGGGGTTCGTTCCAGCAGTTCGTTATATGCTTATAGGCATCTTCATGGTGGAAACCAGGGCTGCTCTCCTAGATGGACCTTGCATATGATCCAGTTGGAGCCTTCTTCCGTCATTGCGTTGGTTCAAAATTAAGCTTGCACACAAGCCTGAAGTGGTCTGTGGCCGAAACATCACAATGTCAAACAATTAATGTCCCCTTCCTCGATTACTCGTGCTGCTTTAACTAATCGCTCAATCATTTCAAAAGGCCCCGGGAATTAAATTTTCTGTAACGCTGAAGTTTGATGAATATCTCACCGGTCTAATTAATTTTGCCCATGGCTAAGAGTGCATGACACATCATGCTTTGCCCCCCGAACCACAGCTGTTGAAGAAAGCGCACTTTTCGGTCCCTCGTTAAATCAATATTCTGCATGTCTGTTTTCAAGAGCACTTGGGCATTTTGTAGAGTTCCTCATTCATCTCCATGTATTATTACTATTAGAGAATTCTTCATTTTCACCCTTTCCTATGTTATAATCTGTATTGCATAATGCGTGATCATGGCCCGACTGAATTGGCTGCCAATTCGTTTCCAGGACCAAGTGCTGGTTTTCACCTAGAAAGCCTTAAGCAGCTCAGGAGCTCAATGCCTCAAGGACCACTCTGAGATCATCCTCTGAGGCCCTTCATTGTGTGCCTCCCCCACGAATGGTCTAGAGGGTGGCAACATGTGAACAGTCCTTTTCTGCAGTGGCTCCCCACCTGTGGAATGCTCTCCCCAAAGAGATTTGGCTGACACCTTCATTATACACCTTTAGGCGCCATGCAAAAATGTTCCTCTTCAACCAGGCCTTGGGCTGATTGCTGTCCAATGCCCTTTTAAATGTGGGAGTGGGCATTATTGATTTGCTTTGTTCTTATTTTTATTATGTATTTTGTCTTTTTTATATTGTAATTGTGATTTCTGTTCTCATCCTGAAGCAAAGTTCTTAACCCGATGTACTATTTCTGGGTTAGCGGAGTCTGTAACCTGAAGCGTATGTAACCTGAAGCAAATGTAACCCGAGGTACCACTGTATAGGGAAGTTTTTTAAAATATGTAATGTTTTATTATGTCGGAAGCTGCCCAGAGTGACTGGGGCAACGCAGTTAGATGGGCGGGGTATAAAGAATGTTGTTGTTGTTGTTGTTGAATAGGATGTCCCTATTTTCAGTGGATAAATGTTGGAGGATATGCAAACTGCAGGTGGGCAGAACCACGTCCTGTGGAATTTCTGCTGGCATTAACCAAGGTGAACTTCTGAAGTGGATTGTTTCAGTGGTGGAGGGAAGCTGGAGCTGGACCAGCAAAAATATCTGCTGGATCCTAAGCTAGAAACAGTGCTGGAAAATTGTGGTCAATCTGGGCTTGTTCCCTGCACCAGCCTGGGAAGATCCTCTGTTCTTCCACTCTGGCTGACATAAGCAGTAGGGATGAGGATGCTTCTCTGCTAAGCTTAAACTTCATCCTAACTGACACTATTGAGAACCAGTGGTAGGCAAAGTCTTCAAGATTACTAAACAAAGCAAAAGTCAAGTTGAATTATTGATGGTTGTGTAAATGTGGAGCAATGTGACCTAAACTCCCCACCCCCTCCTTACACAAAAACACCCATTCGATTTTAGATTCAGGCTCCACACAGCTGTTGGTAAAATGCGAGTGCTACGAATAGGCGAAGAAGAAAAAGGCATCTTGAGGCTAGACTGCACTTTGGGGGCATTCACTGTGCTCGAGGTTAGCACACCCCTCTCTAAATTCTGTGTCAAGATTAAGAAATGCCAGATCTTGCAACTCGCGCAACTTCTGCAAATTAAGGAAAATGTGCCCATATATTTACTCATTTTGCAAATGTGCAGAATAAGTGCAGTGGAATGGGCCAAGGAGCACTGAACCCTCCTTAGATTTCATTAGGGGTTTCCTAAATATAGATAGGCATAGATAGACTGAGCCTGAATATCTCAGCTGGTTAGAGCATGGCGGCGATGATGCCAAGGTTGCAGGTTCGATCCCCACATGGTACAGCGGTATATTCCTGCATGAATATACTAGAAGATCCTCAGGGTTCCTTCCAACTCTACAATTATCTGATTTCTCTGATTTCACCTAAAATAGGTAAAGAAGGCTCAAAACTCACAAAGATTCTTAAGATATGGAATTCTGCACCTGTGAATTATTATTATTATTACTTTTTTGTATATGTTACTTAATGCATTCTTCTAAGTGGCTTAGGAAGCAAAGAAATGAGTTGCACAAATACTAACTAGGAGCATCCATAATTAAAATAAATATGCATTCCCCCCCTGAGCATAACAAGCTCTGTTATTCACAGAAATGCTGGGGTGGGGTCTGAAGCCATATTATAGAGAGCTTTGTGGAAGCTCTGAATGGGATGCAGCCTGCTGGGAACCTGATGAATGCTGCTGTCTTCCTCTCCCAGGAGGGAAGGTAAAACGTAAATATAAATATACTTAACATTTAAACAGTTCAAAGTGATTTGCATGCATGACCTAGTTCAGGGTTTCTTAAACTTGGGTCTCCAGCTGCTGTTGGACTACAACTCCCATCGTCCTTAGCTAGCAGGGCCAGTGGTCAAGGATGATGGGAACTGTAGTCCATAAACAGCTGGAGATCTAAGTCTGGGAAAGCCTGTAAGTTGCAGCTCTGTGGGGTAAGTCACTTTTCTTTCCCATATCGCAGGTGGCAAGAACTCTCAGCACACTTGACCCAGAGCCACAATTTCCAAAGTTGTTTAACAGTCAATCCCTCTTCACAGGGAGCTCTGCTGTATGGAGAGGAACCTGGCTGAGGTTGATGGAGCTTCACTTGCTGGCTCTGAATTCTAGAAGAAGGAGGAGAAAAGTGTGGGCAGATTCTCTTAAAAAGCCCTTGAGCTTGGATGAAGATCCTTCAAATGCATTGTCCTGCCTACATGTCCACAGGGGAAAAGCAACTGCTTATATACATTTCTGAAGGCCTGGGCCACCCCCACTCCCAACGTGATTGGCTGTCTATATTTCCAAGCTGCGAATCATGGCTCAGAGTTTAAGGGCCAACGGCAGAGGCCCGAATCCTGAAATGTCCTGTGATTGGATATCATGTATCGAATCAGAACACAAGGGCTCAGAATCCTTAGTCCAGACAAGCTCAGGCAAACACAGACCACTGAATACATAACACGGGATCTCTCCCAGAGCCAGTTATGTGGGTCATTGTTCAAAAACACGAAGTGAAGAGTGGATTCCAGGGCCCACCTTATTTTCAAGAGAGCGACTCCCTCCTAATAGCCTGTATGCAGGGTTTCTATAGGTTATTTTTTTAAAAAGCATATTCCTTTCACCTTCCCAAAAGCTTGGGCCTCTGTGCGGTTTTGAGGGGGCCGGGGGAGGCAACCATGAAATAAATTCCTTATTTTATTGAAACCAATGCACATAAAATTAAAAATAAATGAAAAGAGCAAAATAAAGAACCCAATAATTATACTGCGTCTAAATCACTGAGGGACTATAAAGATTTTCTCCTCTAGTGGCTTACAGCCTGGAAACAGGATATTCACTAAGTACTTCTTATGTTAGCTGAGGGAAATTCTCCTCTAGCTCTAGTGGTTGCGCTGTTGCTTTGGGATAGGAAGAAGGTGACGTCTTGCCTAAAGGGAGGCAAAGTGTTGCAATTCAGGTCTCAAATGAGAGAAATCCCTCACATTTGCATCCAATTAGCGGTCTGATTCCTGGTGTTAAGTCGAAGGCAATTTAGCATGCACCTGCTGGAACAGAACTGCACGCCAAGTGCAAAACGAATGGCCACAGCTCTTTGTCTCTCTTCGTCCGGAGTTGAAAGTTTTCTTACAGGATAGGGAGCAGGGAAAGTGGAGACAGGCGAGGGATATCAGTGCAAATAAGGTTGCTTCGAGAGCTGACACAGCACAGCAATGCACATGGAAATAAACATGAGAAAGTGGGGCCAGTGTGCGCACACTCAATTTTATCCATTGCTGCGAATCTTGAAGAAATAAAAGCAAGGCTTTTTAAAAAAAATCATGAGACATTCCCTCATTAAGGCAGTCTTCCCCAAGCTGGTGCACTCTAGATTTTTTGGACTACAGTTCAATTCATCCCTGAGCATTGGCTATTCTGGTTGAGGTTGATGGGACCTGGTGTCCCAAACCCCTGGGACTCACCTAAAAGGTAAAGGGACCCCTGACCATTAGGTCCAGTCGTGGCCGACTCTGGGGTTGCGGCGCTCATTTTGCTTTAGTGGCCGTGGGAGCCGACGTACAGCTTCCGGGTCATTTGGCCAGCATGACTAAGCCACTTTCTGGCAAACCAGAGCAGCACACGGAAACGCTGTTTACCTTCCCACTGGAGCGGTACCTATTTATCTACTTGCACTTTGACGTGCTTTCAAACTGCTAGGTTGGCAGGAGCAGGGACCGAACAACAGGAGCTCACACCGTCGCGGGGATTCGAACAGCCGACCTTCTGCTTCCAAAGAACATTTGCAAACCGGAACACTCACTTCCGGGTTTGTGGCATTCGGGAGCCAAAACGTTCGACTCGCAAGGCATTTGAGACCCAAGGTACGATGGGAAAAAGTAACCCACCGTGCTGTTTTTCTGTGGGGAAATTTGGACCCCCTTTGTCTCCTAGCCCCCTATCAACTCCTCCCTCCTCCGACCAAGTGCTGCATTTTTGCAGCACTTTCTACTGATTTCAAATGGAATCTCGCACTGATGTGCTAAAGCAACTGAGAGCAGCATTGATCATTTCTGTGTAATGAAATAGTGAGCGGTATCTAAGCCATGAGCATGCTGTATGCCTTGCCCATTAGCATCTCTCCTCTCTCTCCATTTTTGATTCATGCGCTCAAAAAAAGTCTTCTCCCCCACCCCCAAATCCTCCTTTCCTTTTGCTTTATCTATCCCGAAAATGGGACAGATTGAATAAAGGGCTAAACAAACCCATGTCGGTTTGCTTGCAACGGGAGGCACTAATTACTTTTAATTTCTGGACATCTTTTGATGAACCACCCAGCACTGACTCAGCGGTGCTGGACTTTCACTAGGGGCCCAGAATTCTGCAGCTGCTGTAGCTCCACACTTGCCTGGAGCAAATGCACCAGCTGTCTCTGCCCGTATAATACCACAGTAATGTGAACAACTGGAAGCAATAATGTGTCTCCCCATTTGCCTAACAATACCAACATGAACAATAATTCAGGAGACTGAAGATTTGTGCTGTAATTTAATAAACCCCATGCACATTTCTACAATTGAGTATCACATCTGTGCAATGGATCCTAAAAGTGTAATATTCTTTTATAAGGGACCATTAACCAATCTTAAGTTTATAGGTTTCCTTAAATCTTGTTCATCAGCTGTTAAACTACAGTAAAGAGAAAATTGCCTCTTATGAGACGCGGGATAGTAAAATACAAAGACTGTGATTAAACGTCAATCAATTAAGGATTATCATACAATAAAAATGCTGACTGATGATTAAAATGAGCCGTTTCTGGGAGAATTTTTATAAGCAATATTAAGAAATGGTTTAAAAAGTCGACAGAATAAACTTTGCTTCTACCTAATGATATATCAGGGACACTGTGCTTAATTGTTGTATTTGGAGAAGGGGAGATATTGCCTCTGACAAAAACACATCGGAAACGTTCTCTCTCTTTTAATTTCTGTACTTAGAAGCACAGATTTCTGTCCATTGGGTTTTATTAAGCCCCTGACCTCTGGATATTATTGCCAGTTTTGAATGGCACACATGATAGTGTTTAGATTTTGCTAGTGCCTATCATATCATTGAAGCTGGACATCTGTAGAGATGGGTACATGAAAATGGTAGCCATTAATTGATGGTCTGGAGACTCTGAGCTCAGCTCAGCTATGGGGAAAGTTGAAAATCAGTGTGTGGGTGGCTGTGAACCCAATTTAACCCTGGCTCTCCATTTTTGCTGCTCATCACCATTCAGCACCGCATTCCTAGATTAATGCTGTAGAGAGAAAATGCTCCAAAGCTAGAAGCCCATTACTTTGTACAAGGCAAAACTATCAATAGGAGCCAATTCTGACTGGTCATATATATCTGACCAGCAGAGAGAGCAAAAGCACACTTCCTGTCAGGAGCTCCTGGCTGGTCGCCCAGCAAATTATAAAGACAAGGGAAAGTTTCTTACAGTCTTTTTTTATTTCAAACTTTACAGAGAGAGGCTATAGACCCCAGCCTCTTGGTTAATGGCATTGTCCCAAGTGAGTCTCCACTGCCTGTATCTCTCACTTCCTCATTCATCATCATCATCTCCTCTACGGCTGCCACTAAGTGCCCTCTGTCTTCGAGCTCTTTGCTCTCCTACTTTTAAGGCTCGCCGGGTTCTGGGAGATGGTGGGTCTGGAATGCTTTCTAGTGACAACATGTCAGCCAGCTGCTGTTCTGACTCTCCCATTATTTCCCAACTTTCCCCCTCATCTGCCTCTGAGCTGTGACCTCCCACAAACCCCTCTTGTCAATCTATACTGTCTTCCTCTTCCTCCTCCCTGGAAGGGTCAGGATGGGGAGGGGGTCTCCACCACTTCTCCTCCTCTGCCCATCCCCTGACACTTCCACTCATTGTTCAGATACCATTCAATGAACTGGAGGTCAAGTAGCAGGGAAGCTAGGTTCCAGGTAGACTAGACTGGGTAGAACCTGGGACACCTCCAAATGCTAACTCCAATTAGGGTTGCCATATGTCCTCTTTCTCCAGGACACGTCCTCTTTTTCACGGGTAGATAGCAATCCATAGTTAAAAGTAAAAGGTAAAGGGACCCCTGACTGTTAGGTCCAGTCACGGATGACTCTGGGGTTGCGGCGCTCATCTCGCTTTACTGGCCGAGGGAGCCAGCATACAGCTTCCGGGTCATGTGGCCAGCATGATTAAGCCGCTTTAGGCGAACCAGAGCAGCGCACGGAAACGCCATTTACCTTCCCACCGGAGTGGTGCCTATTTATCTACTTGCACTTTTTGGCATGCTTTTGAGCTGCCAGGTTGGCAGGAGCAGGGACTGAGCAATGGGAGCTCACCCTGTTGCAGGGATTCGAACCGCCAACCTTCTGATCAGCAAGCCCTAGGCTCTGTGGTTTAGACCACAGCACCACCCGCGTTAAAAGTAGAAGTCAGCAAATGTATCCTCTTTTTTGCTCTTCGGAATATGGCAACCCTAGAAGGAAGTTGCTTCCACGAGGATCTGAGCTCTACTGAGCACTTCAATATCCAAGAGAGCGTATTGTGTGCCCAAGCCCACCCAATGGCTCCCATGCTTTGAAGTCCACCTTTTGGCTTCCTCCACTGGAAACCTACAGGGACCGGTAGCATAGCATGGGGGACACACAAAGGCGGTTGCCCTGGGTGCAAAATTGTCAGGCGTGCAAAATTTCAACACTCAATACAGCTGTGTGTTTCCGTTGCTGGGCTCTGTTGAAAATGGCTTCTTAATGTGAACTGGGAAGTTGCCTGTGCAGACAATGAACAACTTGTCTTTTCCTATCTCTGATGCTGTGATCTACTGGGTGACATGGATGCCATTGGGCAGTTGAATGCGGGTACGTATTATTTCCATTTCCTTCCCATCCACCCACCCCTCTGCACATCCTCAGGCACTGGCAACCCATGCTACACCACTGTTGGGGAGACACGGAAGTTGAAGTAGTTGGGAGATGTGGATTCTGGTTTCTTGGTGTGTGGTGGAAAGTCAAGTGTCTAATCCTTTTTCTTTAGTTGGGATGTGTTTGAATGTGTGTAATATTATCCTATTGGGACACGGGTGGTGCTGTGGGTTAAACCACAGAGCCTAGGACTTGCCAACCTGAAGGTTGGCGGTTCGAATCCCTGCGACGGGGTGAGCTCCCGTTGCTCAGTCCCAGTTCCTGCCAAACTAGCAGTTTGAAAGCACGTCAAAGTGCAAGTAGATAAATAGGTACCACTCCAGCGGGAAGGTAAACGGCGTTTCCGTGCGCTGCTCTGGTTCACCAGAAGTGGCTTAGTCATGCTGGCCACATGACCCTTCCGGGAGCTGTACGCCGGCTCCCTCGGCCAATAAAGTGAAATGAGCGCTGCAACCCCAGAGTCGGCCACGACTGGACCTAATGGTCCCTTTTGTTGTTTGATCATTTAGTCGTGTCCGACTCTTCGTGACCCCATGGACCAGAACACGCCAGGCACTTACCTTAATATTATCCTGCCCTTCCTTCCTAGGAGGGCAGGGCCATGTTTATAGTTCCCTTCACCCCCATATTATTCTCGCAACAACCCTGTGAGAGAGTTACTGTTCCAAAGTCACGCAGTGAACATCGTGGCTGAGTGGGGATTTGATCTTCGCTGTCTTTTTCTGATGCTCTCCCCCAGAATAGACCTCAGGGCAGCTTTGGCCCAGTGTGGTTTCTGAGGTGCTGTCCCACTGACCCACATCCCTTAGAGGAACCTGGAACATGACAGTTCATCTAATGGGATTGGCCAACTTTCTCTCCCATTGTTCATAATCACTTAAGGCTATTGGGGAAACTGTATCTAATATCAGGGAACTTGTGAGTCCCCAATAACGTCTGTAGTCATTTGGACGGAGCGGTTCATTCTATTTCGGAACATACATCTTCTGCTCTAGTTTATTCTTACAATAAAGATATCACTTAAGCCTTACAACATTATTACAGTTAGTACGAGTATTGAGAAAGTGGGAAACAATGTTATTGTATTCCCCCCAGCATGTGTTCTGATAATGGAAACTCTTATTAAATATACATGTCGTCCCCGGTCGCCTATAAATGTGCCTAATCAAAGAGTACCTTACAACTTTGCTGGCGATCGATAATAAAGATGGTATACTACAACAGTGGCATTTGTGCACATTCCCCGACCCCATTGGAGGGGAGAGAAAATCATTTTGCTTTCGAGGCATAAGGCCACGTTGCATTTTCCCAGACCTGTGTATCATTATGCTTCGTTTTATGATAGACCTGATCGACTCATTCTGCAGCTGATCACTGCTGGGCATTAAAAATAAAATAAAATGAAGTTTTCAAAATGTGTTCTTCCCAGTCCTATGCTTGCTTGTTGTACAGTGGTACCTCGGGTTAAGTACTTAATTCGTTCCAGAGGTCTGTTCTTAACCTGAAACTGTTCTTAACCTGAAGCACCACTTTAGCTAATGGGGCCTCCTGTTGCCGCCGCGCCACCGGAGCCCGATTTCTGTTCTTATCCTGAAGCACTATTTCTGGGTTAGCGGAGTGTGTAACCTGAAGCGTATGTAACCCGAGGTACCACTGTAGTCCAAAACATTTGAAGGGCATCAGGTTAGGGGAGGCTGATCTAGTCAGACAGGAACTGCACTACAGCAGCATCTTTGTTAGGGGGCTGCCTGGCCTGTGCTTAAAATCCTCTTATGAAAATGTTAAATCCTCTTGGATAAAAGATTCCTGCATTGCAGAGGGTTGGATTAATGACCCTTCTGGTCCCTTCCAACTCTACAATTCTATGATTCTACAAAGGAGAGCTTGCCACACTCTGAGGTCCATCCATTCCATTTCTGCTATGTTTCAGTCAGAATGGTTAATGGACTTCATTTTTTTAAAGTATTATGACTAGTCATAGAATCTTAGAGTTGGACGGGACCCCAGGGTCATCTAGTCCAACCCCCTGCAATGCAGGAACCTCAGGTACATCATCCATGACAGATGGCCATTCAACCTCTGTTTAATAACCTCCAAGGAAGGAGAGTCCACCACCTTTCTTGGGGTTCTGCTCCACTGCTGAACAGCTCCTACTTTCAGAAAAGTTTTTTCAAATGTTTAGTTGGAATCTCCTTTCTTGTAACTTTGGTTCAAGTCCTACTGTCCAGAGCAGGGGGAAACAAGCATGTTCCCTCTTCCACATGACAGCCCTCAAGATATTCAAAGATGGCTTTCATATCTCCGCTCAGCCTCCTCTTTTCCAGGCTGAACATACCCAGCTCCTTCAAGGGCTCCTCATAAGGCCTAGTTTCCAGATCATCTTGGTTGCCCTCAGGGCTTTTTTTTTCTGATAGAGCCCACTGGAACTCCATTCTGCCACCTCTCCGTTGGGTGCCATTTCCATTGTAAGAGAACATGGGAGGCGTTCATGGTGAGTTCTGGAAGAAGAATAGCACTGGTTGCCCTTGTCTTTTCTTCTTGCAAAGTAGCTCAAAGCAGGTTACGTTAAAACACCTAGTAGACTGGCCAAAATGTACCAATCAAAGCTGAATAAGTGTTGGAAATGTAAAGAGAAAGAAGACACCCTTTTTCCATATGTGGTGGTCTTGCAATGAAGTTAAAGCTTACCGAGAAATGATATGTAATGAAATTTTAGACCCCCAAATCCGCCACTGACTTTATCCTTGACTTGTTACAGAAAGCAGGGCCTTCTCAAGAACTGGGTTTGTTTGTACTGGGCTGCAAAGTCCTTCTGATATCAAGTTGCAGGTCACTTAGAGTTGCACTTTGAATTGACCCTGAAAACAGCTAGTCACCCGTGAGGTGTTTTACGTGTCTCACGTATGCTCATATTTCTGAAAATAAAGTTAATTTCAAAAGGATTAAGGTGTTTGCTCTCCACTGGCTGCCGAGCACAGAGGAGGAAACCATGCTGGCAATATTCTTTCAAGTGTAAACCAGATGAAAATAAAACACATTTCTTTGGTGACTCCAACCACCCTTAGAGAGAAATACATGGTGATTTACTGGGAATTCCATGTACCCAAATAATCAAAATGCCGTTCCATATTATATGCTCATTCGATCCAGTTTTTTTTTTAATCTGAAAACAGTAAATTTGGATTAAACGACAGGGGGAGAAATATGGAGCATCATTTTGATGTGGATGTTGTCATGTGCAAAACTTGTGTGCATGAGCAGCACCAAGAGTGGTATTCAACAAAAAAGTTTCTCCACTAGTGCAATGACTTTTAGCTGCAACTTGCTCAACCTCTCCTCTTCTCTCCTACCTGCCCCCCCCATAAAAATTGGACCAGGTTTTACTGTGCAGACATTCCAAGTGTTCTTATTTTCCAGGGACAGTCCCAGATTTACTGAAGCCGTCCCAGTTTCTGATTTGATCCCGGAATGTCCCACTTTTCCTTGTTGTTGTTGTTTAGTCGTTCAGTCGTGTCCGACTCTTCATGACCCCATGGACCAGAGCATGCCAGGCACTTCCGCAGTTTGGTCAAACTCATACTGGTAGCTTTGAGAACACTGTCCAACCACCTCGTCCTCTGTCATCCCCTTCTCCTTGTGCCCTCCATCTTTCCCAACATCAGGGTTTTTTCCAGGGAGTCTTCTCTTCTCATGAGGTGGCCAAAGTATTGGAGTCTCAGCTTCACGATCTGTCCTTCTAGTGAGCACTCAGGGCTGATTTCCGTCGGAATGGAGAGGTTTGATCTTCTTGCAGTCCATGGGACTCTCAAGAGTCTTCTCCAGCACCATAATTCAAAAGCATCAATTCTTTGGCGATCAGCCTTCTTTATGGTCCAGCTCTCACTTTTCCTTAGGATGTCCCTATTTTCATCAGAGAAATGTTGGATGGTATGGAGTTATGTAAACCCCCCAAGCCAAGGAAATAAGTAACTATACAACCTTTAGAAGATATCTGAAGGCAACCTTGTATATAGAAGGGTTTTTTCAAAAAAAAAGTTTAATGTTTTATTATGTTTTTTTATATGTTGAAAGCTGCCCAGTGTAGCTGGGACAACCCTGTCAGATGTTTGGGGTATAAATAATAAAATGGAATTGGACGTCCCTATTTTAATTGGATAAATGTTGGCAGGTATGCCATTACTGTTTAGCTGAATACCGCCCAGACTCTCCAATAAACTACTGTGCGAAAGCACCCACAAATATATAGTTTCTCAGTATGTTAATCTTCATATTCATCTTTTTTCAACTGACCAAAAAGAGCAAAATAAAGTGGAAACTAGACACACTGTGAAAAAGCTTTTTTAAAAAATGTTTTGAAAAATATATTGAATTTGCCATAAGCTCACCATCGCCATCTAGTTTCACATTTGTATAGTGCACTTAAAACACACTTTAAATGTTACATTTGCAGCTGTGTAGCCAGGGCTGGATTTAGATGAAGAGAGGCCTTAGGCTACTCACTTGTGAGGCCCCTCCCCCACCCTCACAACTAGAAGAAAATGGAAGAGTGTTATAAACAAAACTGAGTGAAGCCAAGGATGATGACAGGTATTTAAAATTCTGCAATTCACAATTTCACCTTTAAAGAACATAAAATATTATTGTTAAATGCCGTGGTGATTTTTAAAAATGCATAAAATGAACACTGAAAAACTTTTGCAATAACTGAACTTTGAAAACTTGGGCAGGCCGGGTCTTCCTGTTATATACCTGCCGGAATTGACAAGGCATCTGCCCCTCACCTGAATCTCATAGCTCTCCTGACGAGTGGTTTGGCCTGCAGCCACAGCGTGGAAATAAAGGATGAGATTGCCCACCAGATGCCAGGCACTCTACTATTCAAATTAGGCCCCAGTGTTTTACTTACAATCCCCTTCTCAATTACGTAATCAATTTTAATCTAGAATTTAAATTCTCAAAACTTTCTTATTTGTTAATTTGAGCAAGTAAACTACTGCTCTCGCTTCATTACAAACAGTATTTCTACCTGCAACACACTTGAGCAGACCTGCTCCTCTTCCTTTCACAGGTTATTTTGTTGCCATTTGCAACTGTAGCTGCCTCTGATTCATTATTATTTAACTCTTGGGAAAAATAATTAGCATCACACATCATGTGCATGGAAGTTGCCAAACCAGTTACCCAACTAGAAGGATTACTGTTAATAGTACCAGTTTTCCTATAACTTGATATTGCTGGATAGTTCTGATGAAATGCAAAAGCATTTTTAGTTTGCTTTCTGTTGCAACCCTGGAACTTTTCCTTATTAGTGCCTCTTTGTTTTGTATGATTCCTTGCAAATGAAGGAAAACAACTCTTCTGCTTGTATATGTTAATATAATTTTGGTTACTCAGAACAAACCAGATTGTACAAAAACAAGATTGGGCACAGGCCTGGCCAGGACATAGGCATCCTGACTGTGACAAAAGTGACCTGTGTGTTGCTTGCTTGATTAACTGCTGCTGGGAACTTCAATTTTGCAATTTTGAGAGAGGGGAGACTGTGGCACTGGGGAGAAGGCAGGCTGGTGAGGTCCCCTAGACTTAGAGGCCCGAGTTGCCCTGCCTTCGCATGAAGTCTTGGGTTTGCAATTTTGGGAAAGGGTAGACTGCCTACTGGGGAGTGGGTGGGCTGGCAAGGCCCCCTAGATTTAGAGGCCCTAGGCTTCAGCCTACTTAGCCTATACATAAATCTGGCACTATGTGTAGCTGAGTCCTAAGACTTAAATTAAATGTAGGAGTTTAAAAGCAAAAGCTGCCATGAATCCAAATGCAAACCTTGTAAGATCAATATGCTCATTAAAAAATGGAAGCTTTGTTTTGATTTTAGAATCTATTCAACAACATACATCTGATTCTTTGGTGATCACTCATAGCTGAGTAAGACTGTCTATCATGAACACGGTTTTAACAGTGAATCTGTAAGTGACTGTTGAGGCCAATTCTAGATCCACACCTCCTTGCACAGTGGGGACATTGGTTTCCGGGCAGGAGTTGATCACGGTGTGGATTTGCCAAGCGTGCCTTCCTCTTAGCACGTTTCTCCCTTTCGTCCTGAGTTTGAGCGTCTTCAAAGTCCACAACACCTTCGGTAAAAGCTGTTCTCCAATTGGAGCGCTCTCAGGCCAGTGTTTCCCAATTGTTTGTGTTTATACTGCATTTTTCAAAGATTTGCCTTGAGAGAGCCTTTAAACCTCTCATGTCGACCACCATTTTAAAGTTTGGAATAGAGCAGTTGCTTTGGAAGACAATAATCAGGCATCCGAACAACATGACCAGTCCAACAAAGTTGATGTTGAAGAATCATTGCTTTGACACTGGTGATCTTTGCTTCTTCCAGTATGCCGACATTAGTCTGCCTGTCTTCCCAAGTGTATGTAAATTTTTTCGGAGACACCGTTGATGGAATACACACCTTGCTCCTGCCCGCAGTGTTGCCTTTCAATGGGCAGATTGCATCGTTGCAAGCCATGCATGAATGGGTGCTTCAACCTGTGGTCTCTGTTTGCCGGGCGGAATGTATCTATTGACTTACAAGCGGGATGCAAGTGTCAAGATGCAATCTGGTATTTTTGTATTTTTTTTTGTAATAATAGCGAGCAGTCATTGCCGTAAATTATTTATGGAGACTATTCAGTGCAAACAGGTTCCTGTACACATCCTCTTCAGCTCGACTGCCCTGGGTTTAGATCACTCAGACATTCAACTCCTCAGAGAGCTGCTCTTATCGCTGCAAACCCCTAAAAAAAAATGGGAGGGAGGGAGGTGGGCGAAAGTCCCCAAACTGCAGTCGTTTCAGCAACTCAAAAGCAGCTCAGCCGTTCACTCAAGTTGTAGCTCAAGGTTCAATGCGCAAGCACCGTTCCAGCCCACCTTCGTAACATCCAGCCTGGCCCCCGCGATGTAAGTTAATATCAGACATGAAGGC
This sequence comes from Podarcis siculus, assembly GCA_034642415.1. Taxonomy (NCBI): domain Eukaryota; kingdom Metazoa; phylum Chordata; class Lepidosauria; order Squamata; family Lacertidae; genus Podarcis; species Podarcis siculus. The sequence continues at coordinate 3,511,942 of JAXCMG010000069.1, forward strand.
AGATCGATCTCTGGAGCCGAGAATCTGTGGTGCTCTGCAATCTTTGTGCAGAAACATGTGTGGCAAAGGCCACTGCTGATCTTAACACAAAGTGACATTTCACTAATGCTGTGTTTCGCAAGGCAGGAAAGGTAGCGGGTGGGTGGGTGGGGAGCAACGGAATGAGATAGCTGTCCAATGAATTGTCGTTTTATTTAAATAAAACTGGGGATACCCTATTGCCATGCGGCACACAGCCTTTCTTCGTTAGTGAACTCCACATAGGCTTCACGGGTGATTATACGAAACTGTATTACCCTTACACCACCGTGCTCCTCATAAATGAAAATTACATCGATGGTAGTTTTAAAACTAAATGAAACGAAATAAAAAAAATCAGAGCCATAGTGATAATGTGTTAATATGACAGAGATAATAAACATTTATTTATGTATTTTAAAAGAGATGTTCTTTTAAAATACATAAACATGAAGCCCCACTACTGAGAAGGCAGAGGGTCTTCTTGGTAGTGGCTCCCACCCTGTGGAACACCCTCCTGTCAGTTGTCAAGGAAATAAACAACTATCTGGTTTTTAGAAGACATCTAAAGGCAGTCCTGTTTAGGGAATTTTTTTACGTGTGATGTTTTATCATGCTTTTACTATTCTGGTGGGAGCCACCCAGAGTGGCTGGGGAAACCTTTGCATACAAAAAAATAAAATTATTATTATTACTTCTTTCAAGGGGGATTTCAGAACATGTTTAACTCTACAAGTGAACACAATTTGACTTAAAACAGATTGACTTGTGTTAGTTTGTTCCTACAAGTAACTCTTAGCTTCTATCACAAGGTAGTTAAACAGACCATAACTTATCACTTTAAAAACAAATAGTCACAAGCACAATGTATAATGTAAAAAGAGCTTCATTGTCTAATAGTATAGCCCTCTGGTTGCTTGGTTAATTGGTTGGTTAGTTGACTGATTGTTCTTATATGCCAATGCTTTCTCCAGACAGCTTTCAGCAATCTTGAAACACAATTCGGATATCATAAAACAATAGTTAAAATAACAGCAAACCAATAAAAAACTTTTAAAAGACAACAGTCAGCAGTAAAACCATCACTGTTCAGCTATGCAGCTGGCCAACAAAATGTTTTCAGGAGATGCCTAAACACTGCCAATCTGGGAGATGATCTGATCTCAGGAGGGAATTTGTGGGGCAGGGTGGAGCATTAAAAGGGTAAAGGACCCCTGGACAGTTAAGTCCAGTCAAAGGAGCTGGCGTTTGTCCACAGACAGCTTTCCGGGTCATGTGGCCAGCATGACTAAACTGCTTCTGGCACAACGGAGCACTGTGATGGAAACCAGAGCACACGGAAACGCCGTTTACCTACCCACCGCAGCGGTACCTATTTATCTACTTGCACTGGCATACTTTCGAAGTGCTAGGTTGGCAGGAGCTGGGACAGAGCAACAGGAGCTCACTCCATCATGGGGACTCGAACCGCCAACCTTCTGATCGGCAAGCCCAAGGGGCTCATTGGTTTAGACCACAGCACCACTCACATCCTGTGGAGCATCACTGAGAAGTCCCTCTAAGTGCCTCTCCGTGAGAGGTATGAGTGAATTTTACAGGCACCTAACAAATGTGCATAAGGGATACGGGTGGTGCTGTGGTCTAAACCACTGAGCCTAGGGCTTGCCGATCAGAAGGTTGGCAGTTCAAACCCCCGCGAAAGGGTGAGCTCCCATTGTTTGGTCCCAGCTCCTGCCAACCTAGCAGTTCGAAAGCACATCAAAGTGCAAGTAGATAAATAGGTACCACTCTGGCAGGAAGGTGAACAGCATTTCCGTGTGCTGCTCTGGTTTTTGCCAGAAGCAGCTTAGTCCTGCTGGCCACATGACCTGGAAAAAACTGTCTGCAGACAAACGTCGGCTCCCTCGGCCAGCAAAGCTAGATGAGTGCCGCAACCCCAGAGTCATTTGCGACTGGACTTAACTGTCAGGTGTCCTTTACCTTTACCTTTAACAAATGTGCATGCTCCCCCCCCCCCTTTGTCAGCCTGTCCTTTCTCCAAGGAGCTCAGGGTCAATACTTTAACCTCTCACAAGAACTCTGTGAGGTGACTTCTGTGAAAAGACAGTGATTTGCCCAAGGCAAGTGATTTGGCTGGTAAGCTTCATAGCTGAGCTGGGTTTTTGTTCTTGAGCTTCCTGCTCTACATGCTGCCGCACTGACTCTGATCCCACCGTTCCTCTTGGGTGAGGGTTGAAGGATTATGGAAATCCCCGCAAAAGATCAGTAAATGTTTCAGCCACAGGCATTTTGTTTTGTCTCGGTACAAAGTATCAATCACAAAGGCCAATGTACAGCATGGAAGTCAAGACCTCGCAGCATTGAATAAATGTGTCAAGGCAAAATGTTTCATATGATTACAAGAACAACAAAAAGCTACCTGACTGGCCTCTCATAGAGTAGCAGCTTATCCAGCCATTTAATTGCGGTGTGTTGCTCATTTCCAGTTTGTGCTATCTCTTGCCATATTCTTCTAGGTTCTTTGATGACCCAAGTGTTATTGCTTATAAACTCATTCGTGCATCAGTCATCACTGCTGATCAAATCTTATGTAGAATTCAAAGCACATTCACAGTGCAGTCCTACACATGAGTACTGAAAATTGTGTTCAATTAAGTTTAGCAGGACTTACTCCTAGGTAGGAATGGGTGAATCTGTCAATTCCATTTTCTCTCAGTTCTTCATTTTCTTAGGTTTCCACATATGTTTGTGGGGTGTGTTTTTTTACGCCAGTGTGGTGTAGTGGTTAAGAGCGGTAGTCTTGTAATCTGGGGAACCGGGTTCGAGTCTCCGCTCCTCCACATGCAGCTGCTGGGTGACCTTGGGCCAGTCACACTTCTTTGAAGTCTCTCAGCCCCACTCACCTCACAGAGTGTTTGTTGTGGGGGAGGAAGGGAAAGGAGAATGTTAGCCGCTTTGAGACTCCTTAAAGGGAGTGAAAGGTGGGATATCAAATCCAAACTCTTCTTCTTCTTCTTTTAAAAAAAGAAGTCAACATAAACAATCACATGCATTTTGTGTGCAATTTTTCATGGTATATGCATTTTTGCAAGCAAATTTCCCCTAATAATATACAGTTTTCTACATTGTGTGTGTGTGTGTGTGCGCGCACACACACACACTTTTCACTAATATGTGCTTTTTTATCTGCATGCTTTGGTTGGAGAACAGCATCACAAAATTGAAAGCAGTGCAAATTTCAAAGGAGAGCTGTTCTATCATTCATCCTTTGACACCAAATAAGAGAAATTGCAAAGTTGATTTGTTTAGAATTAATGGGGAAACGCCAGACAAAAACTGGACCGGGAATCGTTTTAATTGGTTTTGGTCAGAAAATATATTGAATTAATGCTTTGTTGTATTGGTTTAATTTTCCCACTGAAATAACGGGATTTAGAAGTGTTTGGCTTCAGCTGTACTGTGGGCAGAATATGATGTATTTATTTAACAAAGTTTGTGTTTGTGCATGCACCTGATTGTAAATAGAACCCCTAAGCAATTTAGGATCCATTCTAGGAACCAGTTCACAATAAGGAGTGGGCATTTACAGCCTTGTGATGCAGTCACCAATATCCCCATATAGTTTCCATGAAGGAAGTCCCAAGTTAAATCTCCCATTAAATGGATTGTTTAGCAAGGAATGTTAAAGATCCTTTGATTGATAACTAGGGCAGGGGACAGCTGGGAAGACCTCTTTTTGCCTGTGGGTACCTCTGTCCTAGGGACGCGGGTGGCGCTGCGGTCTAAGCCACAGAGCCTAGGGCTTGCTGATCAGAAGGTCGGCTGTTCAAATCCCTGCGACGGGGTAAGCTCCCATTGTTCGGTCCCTGCTCCTGCCAACCTAGCAGTTCAAAAACATACCAAAATGTGCAAGTAGATAAATAGGTACCACTCCGGCAGGAAGGTAAATGGCATTTCCATGTGCTGCTCTGGTTTGCCAGAAGCGGCTTAGTCATGCTGGCCACATGTCCCGGAAAAATTGTCTGCGGACAAACACCGGCTCCCTCGGCCAGTAAAGCGAGATGAGTGCTGCAACCCCAGAGTCATCCGCGACTGGACCTAATGGTCAGGGGTCCCTTTACCTTTACCTCTGTCCCAGAGACCCATTTCTAGTCAGAGGAGAGAATTCTGAGCTAGATCGAGAAACAAGCCGATCTGGTACAAGCTACCCTCCTATATCTCCTGCCCACCTAGCAGTTCGAAAGCACTCTTAAGTGCAAGTAGATAATAGGGACCGCTTTATAGCGGGAAGGTAAACGGTGTTTCCGTGTGCTGCGCTGGTGCTGGCTCGCTAGCCACGTGACCCGGAAGTGTCTTCGGACAGCACTGGCTCACGACCTCTTGAGCGAGATGAGCACGCAACCCCAGAGTCGGACACGACTGGTCCGTACGGGCAGGGGTACCTTTACCTTTACCTTTATCCTCCTATATATATAAAGGATGTTCTTGACTCATGTAGTCCCCACCCCCCTACCAGCCTTCTCTCGCATCCTCTCTGGTGTGCCACACCGAAATCCTATCTCCACAGATGGCAATATTCTGTCAAAGCTTTCATCAACAGGCATTAGGACCGATTATTGCTCTTACTGCTTCCTAGCAAAATGTTGATAGTTACCCATCATCTTGGTTGGAGGGCATTTTTTCATTCCTTTTTTTTGGGGGGGGAGCATCTTTCTGATGCATCCAGGAAAAAAACTGAGGCAATACAAAAGAAAGGCTTATAACTCCATCCAGAGATATCATTTCATCAATAGAACTACTCAGTGACCCGGTATCAGAGTGAACTAATCAATTAATGCTGTCAAGTAAACAGATCTGTCCCTTTGGTTGCTGCGAAACTTGATACCCCTTCCTTTTCTCCTACCGATGCAGTGAATGGAAATTATAGCAATCCCGGCTAAGGGAACAGGGTTGCTAAAAATACTGTGCATTGCCAAAAAGGTCCGTCCTTCTTAATCAAATTTTAATCTTCTGACACATGTAGAGGCAGAGGTGTTCAGTACACTACGGTGAATCATTTGAAAACGGCACTATAATAGCAAAGGCCTGGGTGCAAATCAGTTGGAAACTATGGCAATGTAACTTACTGCTGCTGTCAACATAAAACGACTGATTTCCCATCACTGCCAACAAGTAAACAGATGAGGACCAACAGCACAATCTAACCATGTCTATCCTGAAATGAGTCCTCTTGAGTTCAGTGCAACCTACATGATGGCAGCCCAGTTTGATCATAATCTTCTAGGACGTGTGCATGCAGAAAATGACGCTTCTTGAGTATAATGTTCTATTTTGACATTTCATTGTCACATTTCTTTATATATTTAACATTTATTTAATAAAAGTCGAACATACAACTTATCAATATAAAAGCAGACAAGACACACTAGGTACAGTGGTACCTCGGGTTACATATGCTTCAGGTTACATACGCTTCAGGTTACAGACTCCGCTAACCCAGAAATAGTACCTCGGGTTAAGAACTTTGCTTCAGGGTGAGAACAGAAATCGTGCGGCGGCGCAGCAGCAGCAGCAGCAGCGGGAGGCCCCATTAGCTAAAGTGGTGCTTCAGGTTAAGAACAGTTTCAGGTTAAGAACAGACCTCCAGAATGAATTAAGTACGTAACCTGAGGTACCACTGTAGATATATTGGAAACAAAATTATCATCTGATATACCCTCAGAAGCTTACACCCTAATCTATCTAACTATTCTGGCATTGAATTCATATGATCACTGTCAACAGCGGTAACAATAAATACTCTCCATCATCTCCAGATGTCCCCAGATCCCTTTTAACATCCCCAGTTACTAAACTCCATCTATCTAACATGTCTGTGTACCTTTCATTATTCTTTGGCGCGATTGTCAGTTTCATCACATTCAGTTTACTTGGTTTCTGCATATTCTTCTAAGCCCTAGCATACATAAGCATCACAACTCTTAATATATGCAGTGCCCACATCCTGTCAGCTTGTGGCGGCTGATCCTTAACATGGTTCAATAAGCACACACACCCTGCTCCGTCCTCAACTAGCACTATCCACTGGGCACAAGTGGTCAGCTCTGTCAGGCTGCAGATAAGCTGCTACTGAGAAACTGCAGGGTTGCCATGTTCCTTGGGCCTCTGTCACAAAGCTGGAATCTGGCTTTTCATCTGCCATCTTGAAAACATGCCTGGTTGTCCCATAGCAAAAAGAAAATAGTATCGGGAAGCTTCCTTTTGCTTTCCATCTACGCTTACTTTTGTCTACACTGATGGACACTGGCCAATCAGGAGTCTCTACCAGCCCCACCTGGAAATTCTGGGGTCAAACCTAGGACATGATGTTTGCAAAGCAGAAATGCTCTACCACTGAGCTATGGCCCTTCCCTATATATATATATATATATATATATATATATATATATATATATATGCAGGTTTTGGTGTCCTCGGGTGTCTTCCCGTGTAAAAGTTGGGG
>JAXCMG010000069.1:3528461-3570406 GCA_034642415.1 Podarcis siculus
TTGGCTCATGTCAAGTTTGTGGTCAACCAAGACTCCTAGATCCTAGAGGCTTCCCTATGCGTTGACATCCGTCAGGGATGATGGCACCCAACCCACCCCTTGGCTGAATCCCTAAAAGCAAAAAAGCCTAATTGTACAGAGCGGATATAGACTTTTTTTGTGACAATTGCAGTTGGTCCCTCATCTTGTCTCCTTTGGGAAGCCTGCCTTTGAGAGACTTTGGATTTAATGCTTCACGGGCACTTTTAAGTTATTGAATGAAAGATCCATCACTACAAATAGGCCACTGATCCTCGCAGTCCTAAGGCTGCTAAGACTCTATGTCACTTGTCTGTGTTGCTGCTGTAAAGATGGCCAAGAGAAATCTTGGAGGGGGAGGAATCTATTCCAATGCCCTTAAAACACAACTTTAGTCCAGGTGGCCTCAAAGCTCCTGTGATTTTATTTTTTTATTTTTAAAAAACTCTAAAAGTAAATTAAAGTGTATAAAAACCTAAGGGGGGGGAATAATCTTTCTTAGCTTTTCCAAAAGAGGGAGTGAATTTTAAACGTTTTAACTGCTCCTATGAAAAATCATTGTTGTTATTGTAAGTATTAATATGATACTGCTTTACTTTCCAGAACTCAGGCAAAAAGAAGAATGAAGAGAAATGAGTGTATTGCCATCTGCCTTGACATACTTTACCTAGTTTCCTCCCTGTCGGTGCATCACAACAACCCTGTGAGGGATAGGATAATAGCAAGCCAATTTATTTTGTACACTGCTCAGAGGTGGTTTTATAAATGCTTTTAAATAAGGAAACATGCATTCACACAGACACACACACACAAGGGTAATAAGAAAGGGTTAAGAAAAATATACTGATGAGCTAGATTAGGATTGTTTGGGTTTTTAACCAATATAGAGGCTGTAGCCCAGCACAGAGTGAGATGTGCTTAAACCTCTTCTTGTTGTTGTTATACCACCCTATACCCGCAGGTCTCAGGGCAGTTCACAAGATAAAATTACGATATAGAAACACAAAATACATAATCAAAATGTAAACAGAAACAGCCAAATAACACCCTCCCCAAAAACCCACATAAAAACAGTTTAAAACAATTTAAAACAATTACATTAAAAAACCGCACACAATTAAAAAGCCGTTTAAAAGAATGTAATGATCTTAGGCACGTATCACTTCACACTGGATTGTGACATGAGCACTTAGAGTAATATTAAGGTGAACCTCACTAGATGTTGAAGGAAAAGATGCTGTACTAGCTCATCTAATTCAGTCAAGACTTGGCACACCATGAAAGGCCAGCAGGCTCACTGTAAAGTAATTTCAGGATCACGGATGTGAAATTTGCCGCCAACTTCGCATTAAACTTTACCAGCGACAGGTCAGACTTGCAACTGACCTCCTGCCCTAAAAAGCCCAGGATGGGGAAAGAGAGATGGGTCTCACCATATGCTTTCTCATCCATGACCAGTCTTTCAAAATCTTTATGCAGTGATACACAGAGGACGGTAAATAAATCAAAGATACTTAAAAAATAATGATCAGATTAAACAAAGGTAAGCAACTAAACTTAAGATCAAATCACACTGCATTCCTTTTATTTACCAATTATATTTTGTAGCATTATCCTGAGAAAAGATACCTAGTTTTGGGTCATCTTAACTAGCCTCTGTGGACTTTTCATAGTGTTTCCTTTTATTTTCTCTCACCATTTAGGCTGCAACCCTAAAGTGCATTTGCCATTAGTATAATATTTTCTTAAGAATATGTATACCCTGCTGTTCTATCACAATAGCAAGAGAAATGAAAAATACAAAAAACCCATAAAAATCATGAAAATGGTAAGCCATTAAAATATTAGTTGATTCCAATTTAAATATCTCACACATGGGTGGGGGAAGGGGAATCCACTAAACTCTCCGCTAAGCCAACAGAGTTAAAAGCCTTCCAGAATCAAAATGCCTTAACCAGCCCTGGAAAGGTCAAGAAGAAGAAGATCAAACTAACCTCAAGGACCAGCTCTTTCCATAGGAACCTACCTGGACCCTACATATATCATCTGAGGCCCTTCTTCATGTACCTCCTCCACAAGAGGTCCAGAGGGTGGCAGCATGAGAACGGGCCTTTTGTGCGGTGGCTCCCCAATTGTGGAACACTGTCCCCAGGGAGGTCCAGCTTGCGCCATCATTATACACATTTAGGCAAAGACGTTCCTCTTTAACCAGGCCTTTGGCTGATTGACATCCTTTAAATGTGCTACGATAGGGGGGATTATAAATTGGTGCACCCCCAGTTTCACCCTCTACTTCTCAGTGGTGATTTGTGTTATGTACTGAAGTTCTCACCCTGGGCCAGCAGGGGGATACTGTAGATAGTTATGCAAATGAAGGATCGAAAGTGACATTCAGTGATTGGATAGTTTTAGAAAGTTGTTACAGTAACGTTGTACTGGAGCTCTATATAAGCAGGCTGACTGAACCCTTCAGTTCAGTTCTGTTCTGGCCTGTGAATAAACAAGAGCTGTTTGAAGAATCACTGTGTCGTCTGATATGTTCACCCACAACTTAACAATTTGCATAGAGATGAGTTACCAGAAGTAAATGGTGCCTGTAACCAGGGTCCCTCAAAGCTCAGGTACTCCTTTCCTTCACGCAACTGCATCCCTGGAGATGATCAATATACTCTGTGAGCAGAAACTTTTATACTTTTGACCCAGCACCCCAAAGCATCACTGTCGTATTCAAACATCCAAAATTGTGGATCAAGCCATTCTCATGATGGTTTGCTCTTGCCATTCACTTCCTGAGTTCTGAATCCAGTGAGCACAATATGCAGATGACAACCGTGACCAGACCTCTCTGGTTTCTAACGTAAGACACGGTGGATCTAAATTTGTCCCTGGTGTGATTTCTGTTCAAGGCAAGAGGGAAAGCGGCTAAGTGAGTTTGGAAAAGTCAATTAGCTTTTTATCAACCATGTGGGAGTGGGCAGCTGAGAGTAAGCGAGATTGGTTTCCTGTATAAACCTTTTGTTTGTGGGTGTAAAAGTCAAGCAGGCCAAAAGGCAAGGAGCCACAAATGTGACCTCAACGGATTTAACAATGGAGGGGGTGCTCTCAAGGACAGAGTGGGACAATGGGAGTTGGGCTGTGGGAGAAAAGCTCACATAGCAATGCCTTATTGTGCAATTTGCAGCGTAGTACGGGCAACTCCACCTCCTTTCATATTTTAAAAATAATGGCAAGGCGCACATTCCTTCTGGCCCACCTCGGGATTTCAAATGGATGTAAATGCGCTGCTTGATTGCCAAGAGGAAGCTATTACGAAAATGAAACTCCCTGGTTCCATCCTCTTCTGTGCCAGAAAAATAATGGATGTGTGAAAGACAAGTCTCTAAAAATCCCATCTCAGACATGCACCTAAATGGCCTTCTTCCCTCTTCGACTGAATAAATGGCTGTGGATCTTAGCAGCATTCTCGTTTCCTGGACGTCAACACTCTTTCAAATGTGTTCTCCCCAGTCTAGTGAATTATGTTCCATTGATTTCAGTGGGCCTACTCAACAACAGCATCATCCATGCACAAGAAAGAGGTATCAGCAGGTTGCAGAAGTGAGGTGTGTGTGTGTAAGAGAGAATGATTCTTTATCAAGAGAAAGAGATACATAATATTTTAAAATTTGAGCCCCCCCCCCCAAAAAAAGCAGCCCAATGACCATACTTAGTAAACCTGGAATTCTGGTGCACTGTTAAGGGGAAGGAAATAAAAATCTAGCAGGAAGCGGGGATTAAATGCAAAGGAATGAATGGAACATCCCAAACAGGGGCACTCGAAACTTCAATATTTTATTGCAAGTCCCATATATTGGGTTATAAATTGAGTAGAGCTATAGTTCCTCTGCTAGTAAGTTTAAGTCAATGCACTGATGAAGAATAGTGATTAGGAGCCAGTTTGCACAATCAGCAGCTTGATATAATGAATCGGTTGCTGGACATTCGCTAGGTTGGCTATGTCTAGTGAAAGCTGAGTTTGCTCCATAATTTACTACTGGCACAAGATGTTCAGTGTTAAGCTGCTTTATCGTGTCTCACAGATTTCATTGATAAAAATAAGCACGTGTTTAGATCTTACTCTTTGAAAGCAATGGGACAAAATGCCTTAGCCTTGGCTCAACCGTGCTGCGAAAAGACCATTAATAAAGAAGATGAGTTCTACAAAAGTGAAGGCAAGCTTAGATTTCCTAATTGTCATTTCATGGGGTGAGAAGCAAGTACTTGGAATAAGAGGCCTGCGTTCCATGCGGAACCAATCCTATGCTCCTTACCTTTGGGGGGGGGAGAACCCTATTGCTTTCAAATGTGGATTTAATTCTTAAAACTGAACTAGATCTTGAAATCCTCAATCCATCCTTGTAAAACAAGTCAAGTCAACTTTTGCAGCTGGGAAAACATGGAGGCTCTAGATCCCCAGTCAAAGTTGACCTTTGTGTAGTTTGTTGTTGTTGTTTAGTCGTTTAGTCGTGTCCGATTCTTCGTGACCCCATGGACCAGAGCACGCCAGGCACTCCTGTCTTCCACTGCCTCCCGCAGTTTGGTCAAACTCATGCTGGTAGCTTTGAGAACACTATCCAGCCATCTCGCCCTCTGTCGTCCCCTTCTCCTGGTGCCCTCCATCTTTCCCAACATCAGGGTCTTTTCCAGGGAGTCTTCTCTTCTCATGAGGTGGCCAAAGTACTGGAGTCTCAGCTTCAGGATTTGTCCTTCCAGTGAGCACTCAGGGCTGATTTCCTTCAGAATGGATCGGTTTGATCTTCTTGCAGTCCGTGGGACTCTCAAGAGTCTCCTCCAGCACCATAATTCAAAAGCATCAGTTCTTCGGCGAGCAGCCTTCTTTCTCTTCTGCCTTGTTCTCTTATGATGGCAATGGAGCACACTTGAGAGGCACTGGAACTCAATTCTGGTGAGTTCCCGCTGAAAAAGAGCCATGCATTTACTGGGTGAAGAAGTCCATTGCAAAAATTTAGAGAAGTGTATGTCTTGATAGCTGCCATTTAGTTCATGTATTCTTTTGGAAAGTGTGAATCAGGCAAGTTTTTGTTGAAATGTGAACCAAACTAGATCTCCTTCCCATTCCCGTCCGCCATTTTATGTTCTGTTCCATGTTGCTAAACGGTTGCTTTTTGTTAAGAGGCTGTTCTTCCCATAGGGTCAAGAATTCAGCCCAGGCATGTGGAGCTTAAGGGAAATATTAAAGACTTAAAAGGTCATGGGAGAAGAGGAGAGAAGCCAAGAAAAGCAGGGGTGGTAGTGGAGGAAACTTAAACTGAACACCATTCCCTTTTTGTTGGCAGGAGAGAGTGGAATTAATGTATACAAGAAAAGTGGATAGATAGAGTCAGCTCATGAGTTGGAGCTGGAGCACTATCAGAGAATGAAGAGGTGATATACCAGAAAAAAGAAGCTAAATGGCTGTCATGAATCCAGACACCAGAAACAGTAGAAGTCAGAGAGAGTTGGAAACTGCTTTGCTGTTAAGTGCTGGCTTGGGTTTACCTAGATGCATTTCTGTACTTTGTGATCATTTGCCTATATGACTAACTGTTCAAACTATTTTTATTTTTCTATATATAATTTTTATTGAGTTTTCATTTTTCTACATTTCAAATTAAATATTTTACAAACTTTAAAATAACCAGTGATATTCTTCTCCTTCCGTGGTTCATATTACATATAATACTTTCCTGCATATTTTACTATAACCATTCAAATCCATTTTCCACTTTTACATCAATCAAACAAGCTATAGCTTATGGCCCCACTCTCTTGGGGGGCATCAAAAAAATTAAAGAAAGAAAAAACTGGATGTACATTTCCAAAATATAAGATAAAAAACAAATAAAACAAAACCTACATACAGCAACAGTGTTTTGTGTTATGTAGGTCCATAAACTACCATATAGCATATATTCAACACAAAAAACAGGGGCAATTTGTTGTTGACAAAGGACAGCTGGACATATGAAGGGCCCCATTACCTTCAGTAGCTTAGGGCCTCATCAGACCTAAATCCGGCCCTGGTTGTTGAGGTGCTGGGTTTTTTTGGTGGTTTTGGTTTTTTTTTAGGGGAACCAAAGTTTTTGAGCTTTTCTTTATAATAGTTTTTGAGTTTGGGAGCTTTTTAAAAAGCATTCTCAGCACAATTTAACCCCCATTGCTGGTTTCCCAGGACATTTGCCTGATTTCCGAAAAATAATCCAGGACACCATTTTTGGAGGCGATTTCTAGGACATGTCCTGGAAAGTCAGGATGCATGGCAGCCCTAAACAATGTCTTAAATTGTTGCCTTCACACACACACACACACACACACACACAGTTTAATAAAAGCTTTATTTGTTCTGGTCTAACACTCTCAACGGCCTTGTTATTCACCCCATGACTGGTGATTGCGTTGTTAAGCAGAGACACGGAGGGAATAATGATCTCCACATGGTGGCCACCATGAAGACTAAAGATGCGGTGACACTATCCTTCCTGTAGCCCATTACAGCTTCTCCTGCCCCCTGGGGAAGCAGACCACAACTTTCCCCTCTTCTATGAGACATCCTTCATCTACCTGAAACCTGTGTGTTCTATAGCTGCCTGCCTGCAGAATCCCCTTTTCTCACTTTCTGCCCAACATATAGAGATGCTCTCTAGATGTGGTTGTAATATGCAGCTTCTCCCTCCACATGCACTAGGGATGGATTTATAGCCGAATCTACCAATCTCACGCTTTTCAAAATGATGTGTGAACTTGAAGACTGGGAATGGTGGGTGACGGAAGGGTTAAGCAGGCACCTCCCACCTGCTACTTCTCCCCTTCAAATCCCACCACCACTTTGCCATGGGGGGAACTTGCAAGTGGGGTTCTCAGACCCATGTTTCCTCTGGACACCCAGGAGATGAAGGTTCTCAAAGGTCCTTGGAGCTCAAGCAGGACATAATCGACATGCTGTTCTTCCAGCGTCTGAGCACCTCATCTTGGAGGCCCGGGGGAGTCTTTGGGTTTAGGGTTGACTTGAGACCATTATTACTGAACTGAGGCTTAAATGTTCAGTAGATTTAGTAGAGGAGAGGTAACAAGGGACCTTTAAGCCTGAGCAGCTTCCATTCTTTGGGAAGAAAGCATTCCGTCTCGTACAAATGAAATGCCATGTTGTTTTAGTTGCGGCTTTTTGCCAACACTAGTTAGAACAAGTAGATCAACACATGCTCTGATTATATTTAGCATAACAGCCTTATTTAAAAATGTAAATGGTTATAGTTCTTCTTTAATGTCACTTGCAATAAGTCTAATGTGTGCCAATTCCCCAAGTAAGGGTACATTATTTAGTTCATAAATTTAAGAAGCCTTTTAAAGAATGCTTACTGTTGACAAATAACGGTAAGTACAAGTTCAGGGGAAGGCTTTAGCAAAACAAGTTTCTTCTGGAATTCGAGAACAAGGTGTGTTTAGTGGTCTTTTTTTATAAAAAAAACACTCATAAATTTTTCTACATTTTCCTCTTGCAATTTACCATCGTTGCTTAACAAAATAGCACTAAATTAAAACAAAAACAACCTTAAGCCCATCCATGGTAACTTGCTAGAACTTGTGACTGGGCACTGGAGGTTATTGTAGACTTGGTCACATACACAAATCACTCCTCTCCTAAAATCCTTATCAGAACACCATCCCATATTTCCCGCTATCTAATCTGAATTTATTATTTTTTGTGGATTTTCTTTTTTTAAAAAAAACAACACTTATTAATCTTCTGTGGAAGCTGTAAATATGGATTAAAGAGGAGATAATATGGAGTGGCTGTTTGATGAGGGCGATGTCAGGTGGACTTTGTGAAAAGGTGCCTGGATGAGCAGCGGCAAGTGCCCAATGAACTGTCATGGGGAAGCACCCCGTGGCCATTAGGTGATGAATGAGAGTGAATCAAATGGGAAGACAAGAGTTCCATTTAAGGTAGTGCCTGGCTTTTGGCTGGAGCAACCCCACGTCAGCATATTACACTGGTGCTCAAAGCTCTACTCCAGCTTCCAGTACATTATTGAGCTAAGTTCAAGGTATTACCCTCGACGTCAAAAGTTCTAAACAGGTTGCTTTGTCTTGGCCTTCATTCGGCTGGCCAGAACACCACAATCATCTAGTGATCTGTAATACTGAATACTGCACATTCAGTATTATACACCCAACATTTGTGGAACTCCCTTCCAGTTGAGGTCATACGGGCTAACTTCCTGTAAAGTTTCAGGGTATACTGAAGACATTATTCTTATTATTCTTATTATTCTTATTATTATTGGCATTTGGACCGAAGACTGATTTGACAGTTTTAAACAATTTTTCTTTACCTTTTTCTCCTTACATTTCTTGTACATGACATAGAGACAATTGTAGTTAAGCCGTATTTAAATTGCTTAAATAAACTTGTAAACTAAAAAAGAAGTCAATCTCCTAAATGGAGATGTCCACCTTCCGATGGTTCTGGATTCCACATCCCACATGAAGTTATTTTTTGGGGTACTTCATTAGACCAAGACCTTCCAGGGAGGTGGAAAGGAGAAGGAGAAAGGGCACAGATTTTTTTTAAGCCGGAACTCAGTTCAGGCACCTCTTTTTCTAGAAAAACAGCACTGAGAAAGGACAAAATTTTGCTTTCTTTTAAAGGTCCCAAATGGAAGGAAATAGAAACAAACAAAAATCCTGACAAAAATACAGTGGTACCTCGGGTTAAGAACTTAATTCATTCTGGAGGTCTGTTCTTAACCTGAAACTGTTCTTAACCTGAGGTACCACTTTAGCTAATGGGGCCTCCCACTGCCACTGTGCTGTAGCCACACGATTTCTGTTCACATCCTGAAGCAAAGTTCTTATCCCGAGGTACTACTTCCGGGTTAGCGGAGTCTGTAACCTGAAGCGTCTGTAACCCGAGGTACCACTGTATGCTCCATGCCTACGCTGAACATTTAATCTATGATAAATGAAAAGAATGAAAAGTATCTTCATTCTTCCGAGAATGAAGTCGATCAAGCCTGTGTATATTAATTCTGCAGCAACGAACACTGAAATTCTACAATTTTTGCCATGTTTTAATGATTTATTCTGCTTCTGCTTGTTAGGGGATCGTTGGGGATCTATGGAGAACTTGGAAATCCTGATGTGTGGCCACTGGAATCTTCTACTGGGCTTCTTCCGGGGTGTGAGACTCACCAGGCTTTGCCAACATGCTTTCAAACATATCTCCGTGACTGCTAAGATTGAGAAGTTCCAGCCTTTACAGGAGGAAAGCTGAGATTCTCTAGAACAGCCTTTCTCAACCTGTGGGTCCCCAGATGTTGTTGGACTACAACTCCCATCACCCCTAGCTAGCAAGGCCAGAGCTCAGGGATGATGGGAGTTGTAGTGCAACAACATCTGGGGACCCACAGGTTGAGAACCGCTACTCTAGAAGCTGGATTGTGAGGTCAGCACCTCATTCTGCCGCTTTTTCTGTGCTCCTGCAGAATTCTAGCATGTGCTTTGCCCTGGAAAGAAGCCCTCCCATCTTTTCTTTTAAAACGGTCTATCCCTCATGCTGTTATAGACAGTAGTGCTGTACTCTGGCCATTGTTATAACTAGCTGGAATGGCCGCAGAGTAATTCTATAAAACAGGATCATGCTAGCCAAGCAAATTGCTGAGCAGAAAAGGACTGTAGTTCTTGTTAAATGTTTTGTCATGACGGCTGTGCCCTTTATTTATCTCTAACACAACATGCTTATTCTGCCCCTATCTCCTGTATTCACCCTGCAAATTTATGAGGCTCTATTAATCTTCCGGCGTGCTGACTATCTCTGTTGCAAAGTGTCAGCAGACTTTTGTACCTTGCTAATGTACAAAGGGCTTCTTATGAGTAATATCAGCATTTTGCCTTTTAATTGCACATATAATTTTTAGGGCTTACAGCTAATAAGGGAATTGGGACCATAGTTCATCATTGTCTTGAATGGGACTCCAGGGGGGTTGGGACGGTGGAAGCCCAGAGAAGAATATAGCTCGACTGATTCCAAGCAATAGTTTTGCTCATTATAGGAGCACCATTCATGCCACTATAGTTAAAGATCTGTCAGTGTTTTCCAATATAAACCCTGCCCCTCTCTCTCCCTCTCTCTCTTTTAACCCTGGATTTTATCACTCTACAGTAAAAATTTACTCCGGTATGAAAATTTAGAAGTCTGCACATTTACGAGGCCCAAACTTGGGAGAGTGTTGCGTTCTATGGTGATAATCATCATCAGCATCGCTATTTGAAATTCTAGGATGTTTTAACTCTTTCCAAGACTTGGAAACATTTTGCGGAAAAGCAGACGTGTTTTCTGATGAAGCTGTTGGAGGAGGGGCTGAGATTTTCCTCACCTGCCCCTGAGCATGCATAATACTGGAGCATTGGCCATAATATCTGTAGGCAAAGGGGCCTACATCAGCTTTGCTTTTAAATACTCACCAAGGGAAACCATGGGCAAGAAGGACTTCCATGTGGACAAGGACGTGGCCTGCCAAAGTCCCTTCACCCACTGTGTTTAGCATAGAAATGAACTGGCTGCCGAAACACAGCTCTTAATCCTTCCTCTTGAGTAGGGGTCAGCAAACTTTTTCAGCAGGGGGCTGGTCCACTGTCCCTCAGACCTTGTGGGGGGTCGGACTATATTTTTTTTGGGGGGGGGGATGAATGAATTCCTATGCCCCACAAATAACCCAGAGATGCATTTTAAATAAAAGCACACATTCTACCTATGTAAAAACACGCTGGTTCCCGGACCGTCCACGGGCCAGATTTAGAAGGTGATTGGGCTGGATCCGGCCCCCGGGCCTTAGTTTGCGTACCCATGCTCTTGAGCCTCAGCAGATAATTTTTTATTTTGCAACCTCATAACTTTTGTGGGTTTGCTGGCCTAAAGTATATAAGACTGAGCAGTATTTTTTTACTCATTTTCTTACATTTAGACCTTACATTAAGGAACCTAAGGGGGTGTACATTTATTATTAATTTATTTTACAAAAAAAAATAATAATGTATATACCACTTGATGGTAGAAGAAAACCCTCAAAGTTCTTTTTTTACAACAACACCAACAATTTCTTTATACTCTGCCCATCTGGCTGGGTATACCCAGTCACTCTGGGCAGCTCCCAAATATTAAAAACACGATAAAACATCAGACATTAAAAACTTCCCTAAACAGGGCTGCCTTCAGATGTCTTCTAAATAAGTAGCAAAGGCAGCCTGTGGTAAATCACTATTACATTAATATAGTTAGAAACCCTTCAATGACTCTGAAGTGTCTAGTTCACATTTAATGTCACCTGTAGGAACAGCCCTTTGAGAAATATCATTACAAAATTGTGGGTCACAAGTTTCCATCCCTTTGCTCTACAACTTCCCAACAGCAATTCTTCCATCACTTTGCAACAGTTTCACTGGCTTTAGTTACCCAGCTCCATACATATTGTTTCCTTTTCGTCTAACAAGGCAATTGAAGGCCAAACAAAATCACGGTTTCTTTCCTAACCCTTTCCTGAACCATTTACTGTACTTCTGGGCAGCCCCATTAAAAAGAATGAAGCTTTTTCTGGCAGAGTAGTTAGAGGTTTGGAACATGCACACGTGTCATAAAGGTAAAGGTAAAGGGACCCCTGACCATTAGGTCCAGTCGTAGCCAACTCTGGGGTTGCAGCGATCATCTCGCTTTATTGGCCGAGGGAGCCGGCGTACAGCTTCCGGGTCATGTGGCCAGCATGACTAAGCTGCTTCTGGCGAACCAGAGCAGCGCACGGAAACACCGTTTACCTTCCCGCTGGAGTGGTACCTATTTATCTACTTGCACTTTGACGTGCTTTTGAACTGCTAGGTGGGCAGGAGCAGGGACTGAGCAACGGGAGCTCACCCCATCGCGGGGATTCGAACTGTCGACCTTCTGATCAGCAAGTTCTAGGCTCTGTGGTTTAACCCACAGCGCCACCCACATCCCTTGCACACGTGTCATAGATATACACAAATATGGTTCCCAGCAGGGCTTTTTTTTTCAGCTTTGAAGACAGAGCCTTGCTGGCTAGCCAGGCACTGGCTGCGGCCCTACTCTGGTGGGCAACAATGTTTTGGAAGGCCAACTATGCATTGGATTTCTGCAGTGCGGTCGGGTCTAGGAGCAAAAAGAGAAATGAATTTGTGCAGGACGCCAACCTCCTAAGGAAGACTTGATACGGATCTGGGGAAGGCTTCCAGAGTTTAACAAATACAGATCTGAAAGTACAGGTGACCCTGGACTTAATGAAGCACAGTGGACCAACACCAGCAAACTCGCCTGACTTGAACCCCATAGAGAATCTATGAGGCATTGCCAAGAGAAAGATGAAAGACAGGAGACCGAGCAGTGCAGAAGAGCTGAAGGCTGCTATTGAAGCAACCTGGTCTTCCATAACCTCAGCAGTGCCACAGACTGATAGCATCCATGCCACCCTGCATTGAGGCAGTAACTGATGCAAAAGGGGCCCAAACCAAGTACTGAGTACATATGCATGCTTCTACTTCTCAGAGGTCCAATATTGCTCTATTTGCAATCCTTGTTTTGCTGATTTCATTTAATATTCTAATTTTCTGAGATGGTTAATTTGGAGTTTTCATCAGCTGTACGCCATGACCATCACAATTATAACAAATAAAGGCTTGACATATCTCACTTTGCATGTCACGAGTCTATTTCATATATTAGTTTCACCTTTTAAGTTGAATGACTGAAATAAATAAACTTTTCCATGATATTCTAATTTTCCGAGTTTCACCTGTGAATCATTTTGAAACCAATGGCAATTACCGAAGGTTGTGGCTAACCAAGGGCTTGTTTTTGTTCGTCCCATGCCTACAAAGCATGAATCCGAGAGGTTTCCCACTTTTAAGCCACGGGTCCATGTGGTTTACCATTTGCCCCACTGCTTTCCCTGGGAAAACTCACTTTCTTACCACTGAATCCGAGCCAACGTCAATCCATAGGGAACACAGTTGACTTTTGTTCTGTTTCAGTGCTAAAGAGCAAGTCTCACCAGGGGAGAGAGACAGTGGAAGTGTGGACTCAGGGCAGACCCACTGAAATGTTGTAACCTGAGTTAATCATGCTCATTAATTTCAATAGACTAACTCCGAATGCTTACCCATTAGAAGGCTCCATGGAACACAGAGCTGTGTCTGAGTAAAAGGCAATCTGAAGAAATATCGTTAGCAGACGGCAGAAAGCTGCATACCACCTACAGCTAGGAGTGTATATGCCAAATATTGGAAATAACTTTATTACATATAATTGGCAGATAAAGGAGTGGAAGTACCTCTTTTTTATCTTTTTGGGTTTTCTTTTCTTATTATGTGGTTTTTGATAATTTTTTAAAAATTAATATTAAATGGTATGACTTATATGATATTAATGATATGATAGGAAGATACAGAGAGAAGATGGTTAGAAGAGATCTGTGTGAGAGACAGAATAGGGTGTTTTTTCTCATGGTGTGAAGCTGAGAAAGATGGGAGCTAGAAAGATGTGGCTCTCTGTTTGTGAACTGAAGATTAAGATAGAAGATTGATAGAATATAACATTTTGTTGTTTTCTGTGTGGGTGTGATTCCCTCCCCCCCCCCCGCCCGCCATTTCTTCTTTTCCTTTATTATTTTGCTCTTTTTATATATTAGTTTCGTTTGGTTTTTATTGTATGATGTGTTGAAAACCTACAATAAAATTGATTGATTTCTTTGAACATTTTGTATACCGCTTAATCATTGTAGTCTCTAAGTGGTGTACATAAAGGTAAAGGTAAAGGGACCCCTGACCATTAGGTCCAGTCATGGCCGACTCTGGGGTTGCGGCGCTCATCTCGCTTTATTGGCCAAAGGAGCCGGCGTACAGCTTCCGGGTCATGTAGCCAGCATGACTAAGCTGCTTCTGGCAAACCAGAGCAGCGCACAGAAACACCGTTTACCTTCCCGCCGGAGCAGTACCTATTTATCTACTTGCACTTTGACGTGCTTTCGAACTGCTAGGTTGACAGGAGCAGGGACCGAGCAACGGGTGCTCACCGCGTTGCGGGGATTCGAACTGCCAACCTTCTGATCGGCAAGTCCTAGGCTCTGTGGTTTAACCCACAGCACCACCCGTGTCCCACATGAGACCCAATACAGTAAGACTAAAAATAAATTGCGTAAGATTGCATTTCCGAGCTGTGAAAGGTTCACCGAATTGCAGGTGAATTGTGCTGGATATTTAGAGGATTTGGGAGCTATCCTTCAGCACAACCAGCTCCCAGGACCACCTGCAGTTGCAAGCCAAAAACAATGCAATAACTTTCAAAGGAAGCAGACCAGCAGTGTTGACATTCTCTAAGCCAACCAAACCATAAATGAGCAGACTGGCCAATGTGGTGCCTTCCCTTTAGATGCTATTGGGCTGCAAGACCCATCAGCTGAAGCCAGAATTGGCAATGGTCAGGGACGATGAGAGCTATCATGCAACAACATCTGGAAGGCACTTTGTTGATTATCGCAGCCATGCGCCACCAGTGAAACCCAGCTGCCGGCATGCTACAATCTCTGAGCAAATGATAACAATAACCCTCTTTGCCTGGTGCCAAATAAATGAATGAATCAGAAAAGGAGCCAAGTCCAAGACCCTCTCTGCATTCAGTGTTAGCCTAACCACAGATGGTGGTGAGAGTTAGAGAATAGCCTCCAATGAAAACTGTACGATCTGTCAGGCTCAAGTGGCAGAAGGCACTAGCTGGTCCCCATAGCCAAACCACAAAGGCATATGTAGTTATCCTGCATCTTTTGGACATGCCAGAAGAAGCGTCTCCACCCACGTCATTCTGCCCGGACACTGAGGTCCACTGCCGAGGGCCTTCTGGCGGTTCCCTCACTGTGAGAAGCCAAGTTACAGGGAACCAGGCAGAGGGCCTTCTCGGTAGTGGCACCCGTCCTGTGGAACGCCCTCCCACCAGATGTCAAAGAGGAAAACAACTACCAGACTTTTAGAAGACATCTGAAGGCAGCCCTGTTTAGGGAAGATTTTAATGTTTAATAGACTATTGTATTTTAATATTCTGTTGGAAACCCAACAGAAATATTGGGAAACCCAGTCAGATGTGTGGGGTATAAATAATAAATAATAATTATTATTATTATTATTATGCCGTGTAAAGAGCCGGTACAGTCATACCTCGGGTTGAATGTGCTTCAGGTTGAGCACTTTCGGGTTGCGCTCCGCAGCAACCCAGAAGTAACGGAGCGTGTTACTTCTGGGTTTTGCCGCTCGCGCATGGCAGATGCTCAAAAGGACATCACGCGCACGCGTGGAAGCGGCAAAACGCTTGTTGAGATGGCAAAATTAATGGCGACAATTAGAGGCTGTTCCAACCAAGAAATTTACAAAGAGTTGGAGTGCATAAAGCAATACATGGAAATAGTTGGTTTTGGAGCTTAAATTTAATATGCAATAGGAAAAATGTGCAAGGATACAAGACGATATCATGACATATATGGAACAACAAATACAAACTTTTGTTAACACAGCGAGAAACAATATTAGGTTGGGAAGATTGCACGTGGGTGAAGGGAAGTAACGGGAACGGGGGGAGGGAGCTATAGGGCAGCATTTGGAAAATTATTAAAGATATACATGTGATTTAAGAAGTTAAGAACAAGGAGTTAAAAGAAGGAGATTAACATGAATGAAAAGCAAAGTCATGTTCTTGTTTGTATTATGGTTTTTTTTTGTTGTAAAATCCTCTGATGTAAAGAGTGTACATTTAAAAAAAATAAAAATTCAAAACTCTCTTTCTCTCTCTCAAAAAAGTGGGAAGTTTCATTATTTTCCACCTTTGAAACAGTAGCGAAAATCGGGAAGTGCTTTCTGCTGCACCCCCCTGTTGATCTTGCTGATCTAATAATCTGAAACTTCCACAAAAGCATGCCTTGCTTGCTTTAATGTGGCTTGCATGGGTGGAATGCTTTGAGGATAGGCCTGTGATGCTGCGAGACAGAATGCAAGAACCAAGTAACCCCTCTAATTAAAAATAAAAATGACTTCAAAACTTTGAGAACCTTATATTTCTTTAATCTCAGAATTGCTTATTAAAAACAATTATTTTCCCCCTCTGCTGACAGCTATGATCTATGCCTTCATTATTCCAGGCTTTCTGATTGCTCTTTGTAAAGTAGATGTAAGTACTGCACAATGTAGGATTATCAAATGCATTTATACCAAAGCTAGATTATATTAATTAGGGTTGTATGTGCACTTCGAGCCTCTAATATACAGTTCATCCTCTGGCACTCAGCTCATTAATTTCAAAATGCACGCTACTAAACCTCTTATCTTGGTTTTTACTTAATTAAATTATTAAGATGAAACTTAATAAAATCAGAGGTTTTAAAATGTCATTCAGGGTACTGCTACAATTAAGAGATCAAATATTCATAGTCTGTGGATACTCAAGCAAGCAAGAACACTTAGGATTGGTTTCATTTGGACTTATTTTCCCTAGACTGGACACTTGATCAGATTCAATAATATTATGATTTGCAAGAAGGGGGGAGAAAGTAATGTATAAACACTGATCTGACCAGCAGAGATTAATTCAGGCTGATTACCAGTGCCTTTTTTAAGACACAGTAAAGATGCTGTCTCTAATCTAACAGAGCAGGGTGGCCCTTCAGATGCTGGGTGACACCAGCTCCCCCAACCAGCATGGTTAATGTTCAGGGTTGGTGGAAACTGGAATCCAACGGCTTTTGGAGGGCCCCACAATTTCTATCCCTCAGAACAGAGCATGAACAGAGTATCTGGAGCTGTGTATACGTAGCTGTTTGGGGAGAGGGGATCAAGTTCAGTTGAACAGCTAGTTGGTGAAGCTGCCCATTTGTCTTCCTGAGCAGCTGATTGGAGGGATTCCAGCTTTGTTTTAAAGGCAGGACTGGTCCTGCAGTTAGGCAGAGTGAGGTGGCCACCTTGTGCCTGAATTTTGGGTGTTATGACCGGGCAGGAAATGGTTAGTTATTTAGTTCATTGTGGTACCTTCTATACCAGGGAGGAGGAGAAGCAATTATGGGGTTTTCTGCCTCAGGTGGGATGCGGGTGGCGCTGTGGGTTAAACCACAGAGCCTAGGACTTGCCGATCAGAAGGTTGGCGGTTCGAATCCCCGCGACGGGGTGAGCTCCCGTTGCTCAGTCCCTGCTCCTGCCAACCTAGCAGTTCAAAAGCACGTCAAAGTGCAAGTAGATAAATAGGTACCGCTCCAGTGGGAAGGTAAACAGCGTTTCCGTGCACTGCTCTGGTTCGCCAGAAGCTGCTTAGTCATCCTGCCCACATGACCCGGAAGCTATACGCCGGCTCCCTCGGCCAATAAAGCGAGATGAGCGCCGCAACCCCAGAGTCAGCCACGACTGGACCTAATGGTCAGGGGTCCCTTTACCTTTACCTTTACTGCCTCAGGTGCCAAGATAACTCAACTGGCCTTAGGCACTATGCACCTTGATGGGGAGTGGAGAGGTTGGAATGGGGAAGAAATTTTATTATTATTACAGTAGTTAATATTTATTCAATTTATATACCGCTCTTCATCCGAAGATCTCAGGGCAGTCCATAATTGGGTTCGTTTGCATTTTTAATGTCAGTCAGTCAGTCAAGTTTATTGCTTATAGCCAAAGGCTGCTGCAATGTATACAATGTCATTCAATAAAATATATACTAGTTTGATACAAAACTTAAAACATTTGTATTGGCATTTTTTAATGTGAATATACGCAAGAGGCACTTCAGAAACAAACAAAAAAATACCTAAACACAGCGATCCTTCAAAACTCGCACTTCTCTGAATTTTGTGGTGCAGTTCTTCATAAAGAGAAAAGAATACATATGGCAGAGGAAAATGTGCATTAAAATGCCTATAGTTTTGATAATAACACTAATAAAAATAGATTACCTGAACTACTGTTTAGGGTCACATCTTTTTTCCTTCTCTTTCTCTTTCTCTTTCTCTTTTTCTTTCTTCTTCTTCTCCTCTTTTGGCTAACTGCCTGTTGTTAATTTATGCCCATGCTTGTGGACATTGTTCATAAGTGCAATACATGATGGCTGACCTCCTATCTATTCATTTTGCGTTATTCAGCTGAGGATTTATTGAAACAATAGCAAGGTGCCGCCGCTGAGGTGGCTATCAAGCTGTTTATAGACAATTTAAAGGAACCGGCCTGCAGTTATGCTGGCTTTTCAGCCTTCCCTCGTGGTCTCCCTCCGACGCCGTTCTAATCCTATTGTGACTTGATTGTTTCATAGCAAAGTGCTCCACAGAGGCCTGTAATTGGCACACAGGTTCAAATTAGATTGCTGTGTGTTTAGGAAGGCAGGGGTCATTTCACATAAGCAGCACCACTCATTAAGAAGCAGAGAAGGTGATGTTTTGGCTCCCTCAACTCCCCGCCCCTGCCACACAAACACACATTATCGACACTGTGTACTGGGCATGGAAGCATTCTATTGAAACGGAAGCCCTCAGTGGTATTCAGAATAGGTTGGGGGACAGAAAGTGTGCTAATTGTAAAGAGGAGTGTTCTCCCTTGACTGTCATCTACAAGCCAATTTCATTCACAACATCTGGTTTCCTGAGGCCGTTCTGGTCTTGCAGGTAAATAGATACCCAAGCAGCATGTATGGCTTGAAACACCTTTCACCAGCTTCAGTTGGTGTGCCAGAAGTGGCCCCTCACTAGAAGAAACTGATCTTTCCAGTGTGGTGTAGTGGTTAAGAGCGGTAGACTCCTAATCTGGTGAACCGGGTTCGCTTCCCCGCTCCTCCACATGCAGCTGCTGGGTGACCTTGGGCCAGTCACACTTCTCTGAAGTCTCTCAGCCCCACTCACCTCACAGAGTGTTTGTTGTGGGGGAGAAAGGGAAAGGAGAATGTTAGCCGCTTTGAGACTCCTTCGAATAGTGATAAAGCGGGATATCAAATCCAAACTCTTCTTCTTGAGAGCCAGTGTGGTGTAATGGTTAAGAGTGGTGGACTCGTAATATGGTGAACCGGGTTCGATTCCCAGCTCCTCCACATGCAGCTGCTGGGTGACCTTGGGCTAGTCACACTTCTCTGAAGTTTCTCAGCCTCACTCACCTCATAGAGTGTTTGTTGTGGGGGAGGAAGGGAAAGGAGAATGTTAGCCGCTTTGGGTAGTGATAAAGTGGGATATCAAATCCAAACTCTTCTCTCTCTTCCAAACTCTTGTTACAGTGGTACCTCTGGTTACATACTTAATTCATTCTGGAGGTCCGTTCTTAACTTGAAACTGTTCTTAACCAGAAGCACCACTTTAGCTAATGGGGCCTCCCACTGCTGCCACGCCGCCGCCGTGCGATTTCTGTTCTCATCCTGAAGCAAAGTTCTTAACCCGAGGTACTATTTCTGGGTTAGCGGAGTCTGTAACCTGAAGCGTACGTAACCTGAAACGTATTTAACCTGAGGTACCACTGTACATCCAGATGAGATTTTTCCATGGAGCAGAATGTGAAGACTCGTTCAGAATACGTCTGGTTCAGAATACAGTGGCCTTCGAACTGGTAGAACTGATCACTGCTCCCTAAGCCTCCCTAGGGGCTTCCTAATATACTTTCCCCTTATCTGTTAAGACTATACATACGCATGGAGTACCTTCCAATCATTTGGGATAACGCCCTGCTACTGATTCCATATAAGGACTCTGGTTAATTGCATATTAATTAAGCAAGCAAGCAAAGGACTCTCTGAGCACCTTCATGCAGCACATGGGCCTCTTCTGTATTATGCATACACTTTGGTATGTGGTGAACAAGATAAGGAGTAAAGCTGTTCCTGGTACCATAAGGTCAGAATATCTCCTGATACAATGGGGCAACTCTTTGGTGCAAGATTACTTCCAGGACTCTAATTGCCACAGTCTTGGTCACTGCTCCTTTGCAAGCAGCTTCCCTTGCAGGCAGGGAAGCTGCTCATGGAAGATCAAGTGGGAGGATCTGACCCTGCACTGTGCTGTATCAGGGGGCAGGAAGGGGAAGGAAAGGCCTGACAAGAAGGAGAGGCCTGGTTGGGAAGACCGTATTTTTTAAACCCAATTTAAACTGTTCGTTAAAATATGTTGTTGTTTAGTCGTTTAGTCGTGTCCGACTCTTCGTGACCCCATGGACCAGAGCACGGCAAGCACTTCTGTCCTCCACTGCCTCCCGCAATTTGGTCAAACTCATGCTGGTAGCTTCAAGAACACTATCCAACCATCTCATCCTCTGTCGCCCCCTTCTCCTTGTGCCCTCCATCTTTCCCAACATCAGGGTCTTTTCCAGGGAGTCTTCTCTTCTCATGAGGTGGCCAAAGTCTTGGAGCCTCAGCTTCACGATCTGTCCTTCCAGTGAGCACTCAGGGCTAATTTCCTTAAGAATGGATAGGTTTGATCTTCTTGCAGTCCGTGGGACTCTCAAGAGTCTCCTCCAGCACCATAATTCAAAAGCATCAATTCTTTGGCGATCATTAAAAATATACATTTTTTAAAAAAGAGAAGCTAGCCTCACCCTTCAATTGCTTCAGGGATGGATCCCTCAGACAGAATAAATCCCCCCAAAATGATGACTGCAGATCAGGGCCATCCCATGGAACAGGTTGGTGAGTTGGGGGGCTGTGGGTGATATGAATTAGAATGGTTTTATTTGAGGGGGAACTGTGGCAGAGCCAGCAATGAATCATTGGCCTGCCCAAAGTCTTTAGCGGGTTGTGCAATTTTTGGCCCATATAGGGCTCTTTTCTGAGGCCTCTGGGAATGCGAGACAGATATAGCAAGATCTGGAGATATCGCCAAGCTGCCCTCATAGGGTTGCACAATAGACACAGGATGCTAGGGTAAGCACTTAACACAGTCATCACCGAAAGATAGCACTCATCACCAAAAGAAAACGTGACACAGGCATGCATGAAAATTACATATGCAGTAAAAAAAATACTGTTTACAAATAATTCCTGAAAGTTGAATAAATACTATACAGAGGTACCTCGGGTTACATATGCTTCAGGTTACATATGCTTCAGGTTACAGACTCCGCTAACCCAGAAATAGTGCTTCAGGTTAAGAACAGTTTCAGGTTAAGAACGGACCTCCGGAATGAATTAAGTACTTAACCTGAGGTACCACTGTACATCTGACCATAGTGGGGTAGACTAATCAGGTGAGTTGAGATGCTGAGCTCAGTATACTGTATATTGATTGACCCCTCCAATCCACTGGCAAAAGTGGATACCTATTTGCATAAAATTTGAATGTGTTTTGTAATTTCTTATTGGTTGCGGCATGCTGGTCCATCATATAGAAATGGAAAAGATTACAGGACTTGGAATTTATCTTCCATGAAAGGTACGGAGGGTGGCGACAAAAGAACCGGCCTTTTCTGCAGTGACTCCCCATTTGTGGAATGCTCTCCCCAGGGAGGTTCACCTGGCGCCTTCATTATACACCTTTAGGTGTCAGGCAAAAATGTTCCTCCTTACCCAGGCCTTTGGCTGATTGACATCCAATGCCCTTTTAAAATGTGTTGAAGGGAGGGGGTTATTGGGTTGTTTTTCTTTTCTTTTGATTATGTATTTTGTGCTTTTATATTGCGATTTTATCTTGTGAACTGCCCTGAGACCTGCAGGTATAGGCTGGCATATTTGATTGATTGATTGATAATACTAATAATGCTTTGGCATAAGAGGATTTGGAATATTGCTATTTTGGAAAAGTCACACTGCATCTTCAGCATTGCAAGGCAAGGCTACACTGGATGCTTTTTACATTATCTGGCTGAGCTATATTTTGTACACAAATGAACACCACATACAACAATTTACACCCAGATTTTAAAAAATCCATAACCTCTAACAGATGTCACCACTCCACTCTGTCAAATGCCTTCTCAGCGACTAAATAGAACAATGCAGCTTTAAACTTTTTTATCTCGAGCTCTCTTGATCATATTGATTAATCTTTTTATATTAGTAGATACCTTCCTGTTTCTCAAGAAATCAGCCTGATCAATATTTATACAGTATACTTCACACTAATAGAGCTTAATCTTTCTGTGATAAAAGATAACCATATTTTCACATCTTTGTTTAACAATGAAATATGTTTGTAAGATTCTGAATTTGTTGGGTCATAGTTAGGTTTAGTTATAGCAACAATTTTTGCCCTATTCCGAGAGCCTGGCAATTTCTTTAACCATTTTGATTCGTGATAGTCTATAAAAGTGGTTGTCCCAGCAGTTCAAGAAAAACTTTATAATAGCTGGTAAGTCATCTGAGCCAGGAGATTTCCCCCCCCCTTTTTTTTAATTATTAGTCTTACCTCTGATAATGTAATCGAGGCCTCTGATTTTCTCTGGTCATCAATGGAGATTTAATTTTCTTAATGTGATGGCCTGGGAATCCGATTCAGAGGCTGAACCGGAGGAATCCCAGCCTGCACAGGAGTCCCCGCCTCCAGGGCCGGCTGAACTGGGGCAGGGCCTTGATTCTGAAGTGCCTGCACCTGTGCCGGATCCTCAGGAGCAGGTACCAGGTGAATCCACTCTGCCTCCAGAGGTGGTTGAGGACTCAGTGCCTACAGGCGAGTCTCCCCCTGGGTCCAGTAACCCTTCAGCCTCTCCTGAACTGCAGAGGCTCAGGGCAGAGAGGCGGAGGAAACTGGTTTCTCCCAGGAGGAGTGCTCACCTTAAGGCCAGTAGAGGCGGGTCTCCTGGGGGCCGGGACCGCCCCTGGCCTCAGAGAAGATAAAGGCCAGTCAGCCCGGTCAACACTTAAGAATTTGTTAAAATCTTGTATCTTTGGGTTTTCAGATTGCTTTAATTTTGCATAGTAAAGCTTAAATTGATTAGCAATTTCCTTATTTTCATATTTTATAAGAGGTATTGTATTTTTGCTCTTTGTAAATTAATCTAACTAATAATTTGGAATAATTCTCACAAAATTCAAATTTATTTTGTCTCAGATAGATTAAATATTTCTCTTGTTTGCGGTTATTAACCAATTCTAATTGTTTCCTTAATCCTCATAGCTTCTCATAGACCTGTGATTACTTTGTTTCTTTACATATATGCTCTAATTTATCAATTTCCCACATTAGCAACTGTTATTGGTCATTTGTTTTTCGTTTGATTTTTGATATCTTTGTTTCAAAAATATTTCCCTTATTTACGCTTTACTGGAATTTCATATTGTTGGCCAAGTCAAATCAGGTGTCACATTACAATTAAAATAGTCCCTGATTTCTTGTCTAACTGATGTTACTAATGTTATTCTTCAAGTATATTCATTTTTTATTGCTTAGAAGGAGCTGCTTCCTTATTCATCCATATAAAAGAAATTAGGGTGTGATCTGCAGAAAACTCAGGTTAAATTCTAACTGAGCAAATTCCTGTTAGAAACTTTGGAGACAATATAAAAAAAATCAAATTAAGAATCTGATTTATCAACCGGAGAATAACATGTAAAATATTTATCCTGTTTGCTTAGATATTGCCAGGGTCCATCATTTGACATTCATTTATTTGTTCAAAAAACAACAACAACTTTTAGGTAGGTTTCTCACAATTTTCTTTCCGGTCCAATTTTGAATCCATAACTCCACTGAAGTCACCTGCCATAATTATTTTTTCTTTATGAAATTCATCTAACTGAACGGTGATAGAATTTCCCCTGTGAGTTACATGGACCAGACATACATATTAATATGCATTCTTTTCCTAGTAGTATACCTTTACTCATAACAAACTTCCCCACATCATAACACTTGCTTGCTAGTGTCACATGAAAGTGGGTGTTTTCATCCAGTCTTCTATTAGAAGAGCAATAAAAGAGCCCAGTCTTTCCCTCAATGAGGCCGAGGTCCATTCAAGTCCATTGAGTTTAAAACGGTGTTGTCATTCTTTGATGTCTACAGCTTAGTAGCACACAACCAATCTGAGTGCTATCCTTTAGAAGGAAAAACGAAATGTTTGGCCTTTGAGCTGTAAACATTGTGTTGCTGGCCACTCAAACCCCTTTTACTGGGGTATGGCCGTTGTCACATGCTGAAAGCTTCTGGGAGCTGCAGCTGAGAACTGAGTACAGGGTGGGGACCAAAGGTGGACAAACTGCCCCAGAAGGAGCACGGCATGTCCCCCGTCAGAGGTACTAGCCCTCCTTAAACACCCCATACACCCCACTCCCACTTCTACATTACTGTTAAAGGGGTTGCAGTGCTGTCTTTTTCTTCATCTTGCCTCCCTACACTGATACCTTAAAAGTTGGTACTGGACAGTGGTACTCAATTTTTTCAAGAAGGATGATCATTGTCCTTCTGTCCACCGGATCTGGCTTCCCCTTTTTCTTATTGCCAGTTACATCTAGGGACAGGTGATCCTGTCAATTTCGGTTTTTTAATTTCCTCGTTTTCCACATCATAAAGGTAAAGGGACCCCTGATCATTAGGTCCAGTCGTGGCTAACTCTGGGGTTGCGGCGCTTATCTTGCTTTATTGGCCGAGGGAGCCGGCGTACAGCTTCTGGGTCATGTGGCCAGCATGACTAAGCCACTTCTGGCAAGCCAGAGCAGCGCACAGAAATGCTGTTTACCTTCCCAGTGGAGTGGTACCTATTTATCTACTTTTACTTTGATGTGCTTTCGAACTGTTAGGTTGGCAGGAGCAGGGACCGAGCAATGGGAGCTCACCCCATCACAGGGATTCAAACCGCCAACCTTCCGATCGGCAAGCCCTAGGCTCTGTGGTTTAACCCACAGCGCCACCCGTGTCCCCATCATAGGACCCATTCATTTCCACACCAAGTTGCCATTTATTTACCCTTTTTTTTAAGGCCTCACAAAATTCCAGCAGCATTTCAGTGCACCTTTCTCCTAGTATGCACATATTTGAAATATTTTCCCCCAATATAACACATTTTTTTCCTATGGTATTATCCCTAATATATGCATTTCCATGCACATTTTCCTGTAATATGCACATTTTTTTGTACACATCTTTTGGTCGGAGAAGTAAATCACAAAAGTTAAGAGATGTGCAAATTGCAAAGGAGAGCTTCAGGAAATGTGATTCAGGTAGGTTCACACTAAAATGACATGGAAAAGTTTGGGATTTGGCTATAACGCCAAAAATATCATCTCATCTTATCTAAGAGAGAGAAGTGCAAGTGATTATAGGAATAAATTATTGGAAAACAGGTGGATGCTTATACAAGACAGTCCAGAAAATAATCACCTCTCACAAAAGCAAATTCAAGTGGGTTCGTAGGTTTTCTAGACGAAATATTGTAATTTTATGTTAAGACGTATTTTCTTGCAGAATATTAAGATCTGAAGTATTTTTTTCTGCCCCAGTTTTCCTGTCTATTATTTATGACTGTTAAATGATTGATTTGAAGAAGACTCTAAAAAAAGTAAACCACACCGAATTTCGCCTCCATTCCTAACTACATCCCAGAAGCACTTTCCCCAAGACAGAAGTTATTATTTCTAGGTAAGGCTGAGCAGTGACCCCTCTTAGTTAAGCATAGGGCTGGGGGCAGTAGAACATGTGATCGTGAGCAGAATATCTCTTCCCACTCCCCCCGATGAAACTCCTTCTGTTCAAGCTGGCTCCTAGACAATCTGGCTGGTTAAAAAAAAAAAAGTATCATTTGTGGATCAATATCCCCCCCCCCTAATGTTCTGTCATTGTTATTTTTATGCTTCCTTTGGAGCAGTGAAATGTAAGCCTTCTTCACCGTCGCAGGGTAATAGTTTATAGTGCCCCCCCTTGCAATATCAAATGGGTATCTCAGCTTCACTACTTAGAGCAAACAGTCCAACTTCGAATGGCAAATGACAGGTCAAAGAGAGTTCACTCCTAATAACGAAGAAAATAAACCCCAATAATTAAAAAAATAAAATCAAACCAAGTCAGTGACTGAGAAAAAGAACATATGAAATTATGTCTCAAACATCAATAACCATGTTTTGCCCTCACAATTATTATTAGCTTGGTAGTAGTCATTACCGACCTATCTCTTTCTGCTGATTTAGTAAAGAGCAACTAATAATGAGAGAGGTCAAATGTACCAACCAAATGACACTGTATTCCCTGGGTGTTTAATATGGTTTATAATGAGGAAATAAATGCCTAGCAGTATTTTTTTCTCTCCAAACCAAATTAATCCAGCAAGGGTAAAATATTCCAGCAGAAGCTCATTTAATTCATGTTTCTGATTTGCTATGCATGTATTGATGGAATGGCATGTGTTTCTTTCAGTGCAGGATATTGACCTTTTAGCCCATATGGAATGATTTCAGTGGAGGACCACATTTGATGGGTTAACAGCTGCAAGGATAAGTAACAGGCCAAGACCAGTGGGCGGTTATGGGTACAATATCAAGGCTTATAGAGTGGGACTAGTTAAAGGGGATTCCTTGTGGACTGTGTCATGCCCTGGTACTCAATTCTGCATCAGATTGTACAAAACTCTGTCATTTTAGATGCACCTAAAGATGGCATGCTGGTGTGGAAACACTAGATGATGCCAAAGGTGTTTGGAAAGTATCTAAATTTCATGGGACACTAGCAAATCTCAGGGTTGGTACTGACATTCAACTTTCCATAGCAATAGTTTCCCATCTCATAGTTTCCCATCTCAAAGCCAGGTACTTTAGGGCAGGGATGGTGACCTAAAAGACTTTTGTGTACTTTCTGGTACTTTCCCCCTTTTATAAAAATAAAATAAAATTGTGTGGTAAACAGTTTGTCCATTCAGAAAAGGAAAAGTATTTTTGGGATATATGTTATATGTTGGAGTTAAACGTGGACCATGTGGTGGGAAGACCTTTCTGCTAGATTGTGGTTTGCAGGTTTGTGGTTTACAGCTAGGTTACTGCAACACTGCCACCATTGTTTTGCTTTCTGGGGAGGATAAGCACATCTCTTTACCACTGGGCACCCCAGACCCTGATGCATGAATCCTTGGGAGTGGTTCCAGATTGTCCCAACTCTTGTCCAGTTGAGGACCTCTGATATAGATGGTGAGAACTTTATTATGGAACCTGACCATAGTTGAAGGCTCTGGTTTGTGTCTAATGCTTGGGCTACAGTCTGGGTAAGAGCGTTTCCACTAAGGAACTATAAATTGGCCACCCCTAGCTTTTGAATTATGGTGCTGGAGGAGACTCTTGAGAGTCCCATGGACTACAAGAAGATCAAACCTATCCATTCTTAAGGAAATCAGCCCTGAGTGCTCACTGGAAGGCCAGATCGTGAAGCTGAGGCTCCAATGCTTTGGCCACCTCATGAGAAGAGAAGACTCCCTGGAAAAGACCCTGATGTTGGGAAAGATGGAAGGCACAAGGAGAAGGGGACGACAGAGGATGAGATGGTTGGATAGTGTTCTTGAAGCTACCAGCATGAGTTTGACTAAACTGCAGAAGGCAGTGGAAAACCTGGCGTGCTCTGGTCCATGGGGTCACGAAGAGTCAGACACAACTAAACGACTAAACAACAAAAGTTTAGGACAACTCATCATACATGTTTTGACCATCATGCTATGATGATCAGTGAACACAATTGACATGGATTGCAGGATGATGCAATGTCTCCAACTCACCGAGTGAGATGTTCTAAATGATATTGCCAGGAGATGTGAAACTCATTGTGAGATGCTGGTACCTGCGAATATCTAGATGGGCTTGCAAACAAGGTAAGTTTGAAAAGGGGTGCTACTGGAAAGCATTGGAATCTGTTTCACCAAGCCTCCCCCAACCCAATCTCTGCCCCCTTAGTCCAGAAATTGCATTTGGCAAAGGAGTTCAATCTTTTGCTGGACAATAACACTTGCTTGCTAGTGTCACATGAAAGTGGGTGTTTTCATCCATTCTTCTATTAGAAGAGCGATAAAAGAGCCCAGTCTTTTCCTCAATGAGACTGAGGTCCATTCAAGTCCATTGAGTTTAAAATGGTGTTGTTATCATTCTTTGATGTCTACAGCTTAGTAGCACACAACCATTCTTTATAAAGAAAAACAAAATGTTTGGCCTTTGAGCTGTAAATATTGGGTTGCCATTGATTTTTTTCTTTTTTTAAAAAAGTGTGTGTGTGTGTGTGTGTGTGTGTATATATATATATATATATATATATATATATATGTAGTATTTTCCTGAATGTCAAGTGTTTTTAAAGTGCAGGGACTCCCTTGAGCACAAAGTGTGAGGAATTAAAGATGGATTATAAAAGCGGCAGTTCAAGCAAAGAAGAAAGGAACCGTAAAGGAAAAGAGGAAAACGGAAGAGGATTAAAAAAAGATGAACTCAGACAAATATTGAGTTAGGAAAGAGATGAAAATGTGATCTGGAAAAAGAAGCCCCACATTGCCAATAAGGAATACAGAAATGTGTGTTGTATAGAATAGGCAAACGGTAAATTCGATTTGGAATATGTGTGTGTATTTAATTGTTCCTGCTTCTGCCTTTACCCCCCAACCAAAAAAAATAAAAAAAATAATAATCAAGGAAAATCATGTACCAAACAGTGGGGTCCCCATTTTGTGAATTTTAAAGAGAGAGGCCACCCAAAACAAGTATGTACAAACTTCACATCTGATGTGAAAAACCCATATATCTGAAGGCAGACATCTGAAGGCAGCCCTGTTTAGGGAAGCTTTTAATGTTTAATAGGTTATTGTATTTTAGTGTTTTGCTGGAAGCCGCCCAGAGTGGCTGGGGAAACCCAGCCAGATGGGCGAGGTATAAATAATTTATTATTATTATTATTATTATTATTATTATTATTATTATTATTATTATTATTATTATTATTATTATTATTAGATGCCCTTAGAACCTGCAGCCCTTTGTTTACAATGTTGTTTGTCCACAGGAGAATTCTAAATAAGCATAAAGAAGAATATATGTTGAAATGGTCTCTTTTATGTGGGGAGGGGTGAAAATAATTATTAAGATGAGCTCTGGTGTGGAGGAAGATAGTAGGGGAGTTGCCTCAGAGGTAAGTAAATGTAAGGTAAGGTAAAGGACCCCAGACAGTTAAGTCCAGTGAAAGGTGACTATGAGGTTGTGGCGCTCATCTCGCTTTTCCAGCCAAGGGAGCCAGCGTTTATCCACAGACAGCTTTCTGGGTCATGTGGCCAGCATGACTAAACTGCTTCTGATGCAACGGAGCACTGTGGCGGAAACCAGAGCACACCAAAACGCCGTTTACCTTCCCACTGCAGCGGTACCTATTTATCTACTTGCACTGGTGTGCTTTCAAACTGCTAGGTTGGCAGGAGCTGGGACGGAGCCACAGGAGCTCACTCTGTCATGGGGATTCGAACCGCCAACCTTCCGATCGGCAAACCCAAGAGGCTCAGGGGTTTAGACCACAGCACCACTCGCGTCCTGTGGAGCATCACTGAGAAGTCCCTCTAAGTGCCTCTCCGTGAGAGGTATGAGTGAATTTTACAGGCACCTAACAAATGTGCATGCTTTCCCCACCTGTGTCAGCCTGTGCTTTCTCCAAGGAGCTCAGGGTCGATACTTTAACCTCTCACAAGAACTCTGTGAGGTGACTTCTGTGAAAAGACAGTGATTTGCCCAAGACAAGTGATTTGGCTGGTAAGCTTCATAGCTGAGCTGGGTTTTTGTTCTTGAGCTTCCTGCTCTACATGCTGCCGCACTGACTCTGATCCCACCGTTCCTCTTGGGTGCATAGCTGTCAACTTTCCCCTTTTCTTGCAAGGAATCCTATTCGGAATAAGGGAATTTCCCTTAAAAAAGGGAAACATTGACAGCTATGCTTGGGTGAGGGTTGAAGGATTATGGAAATCCCTGCAAAAGGTCAGTAAATGTTTCAGCCACAGTGCACATAAATGCCTTTTACCTTCCTGCCACAGTGGTACCTATTTATCTACTTGCACTGGTGTGCTTTAAAAGTGCTAAGTTGGCAGAAGCTGGGACAGAGCAACAGAAGCTCACTCCATCGAGTGGTTTTGAAACACCAACCTTCTGATCGGCAAGCCCAAGAAGCTCCATGGTTTAGACACCATAGTCTGTTCATGGGTGATGTGTTCCTTATCATTTGGTAGACATATGAAGGAACCACTATCACCATTGCTCATCCTGAAGGTAACAAGTTTGGATCTCCTCACAAGGGATTCCTTTTGGGTGGCTCGTTCCTCCCTGACCTCTGCCATCCATTCATCCAAAATATGGGGATAGCCCAGGTTTCAGTCCAAGCAGACCATTCTCTGCTTTGCTTCTGCTATGTCCCTCTGAGCTCTGGTTTGTAAACATCCAACTGAATCTTGTCACATCCACGCCATAAATGTAAAGTGCTCTTTTACCACTTCAACAGTCATGGCTCCTCCCAACAAAGAATCCTGGGAACTGTAGTTTGTTACGGGTGCTGAGAGTGGTTAGTTTGTTACGGGTGCTGAGAGTGGTTATTTATCGACAGATAAATGAAGTATTTAAACAGGACAGAAAGAAAGGCTTCCAAGTGGAGAGATCTAAATTAGAAACAGAATTGTTAGAACCCAATACTAAAAATTTGTCAAGAATGTATAATTTGCTGTTGAAGTGGAATACTCAAGATGAAGTGGTGAAATCTTGTATGATTAAATGGGCACAGGACATTGGACATGACATTGAGCTTGCTGACTGGGAGCAGTTATGGACCACCGGTGTTAAATTCACGGCATGTAATGCCTTAAGAGAAAACATTATGAAAATGATCTACAGGTGGTACATGACTCCTGCTAAGTTAGCGAAGATCTATCATTTGCCCAATAACAAATGTTGGAAATGCAATGAAACGGAGGGAACCTTCTATCACCTTTGGTGGACCTGCCCGAAGATTAAGGTTTTCTGGGAAATGATCTATAATGAAATTAAGAAAGTTCTGAAGAGAACCTTTATTAAAAAACCAGAAGCCTTTCTCTTGGGTATGGTGGGCCAAATGGTGCCAAAGAAGGATAAGACTTTCTTTATGTATGCCACAACAGCAGCAAGAATTCTCCTAGCAAAGTATTGGAAGACACAAGAACTACCCACGTTGGAAGAATGGCAGACGAAGGTGATCGACTATATGGGACTGGCAGAGATGACTGGCAGAATTCGAGACCGGGGAAAAGAGGCGGTGGATGAAGATTGGAGCAAATTTAAAGTTTATCTTAAAAATTGTAATTTGGATGTAAACTAGAGGACCAGGGAAATAAGAGATAAAGAACTACAGTTGTTTTAATAACTTAAGGAAGCTAAGTTTATGAAACTTAAAATAAGTATATGACGAAAGAGTTGCTGAAAAATCCTGAAACAAGGATGCAGAAAAGGGGTGGTATGGGGAAGTCGATTTTGTGTTTGTTTATGTTTTTGGCTTTGTTTCTTTTTATTTATTGAAAATCAATAAAAATTTATTCAAAAAAAAAAAAAGAGTGGTTAGTAAACCCCTCACAGAGCTAATATTCCTAGAAACTTAAACTACAGGTCTCAGGCTGCTGACTGCACGAAGCATATCTTACTACACTGTGGGCTGTATAAACAAGCCAGGGAACAATTGATTAAACCCTTATTAGTAGATTCAGTGCTTTTTTTCTGGGGGAATGCAGGGGTACGCATACCCCTAAACATTTTGTGAATCTTTGTACCTTTGTCCATTTACTGTATTTATTTTCCCCGAAGTATAAAATGGTGATTTTCTTGAGTCAAAATGAGAGTACCCCTAAACATTTTTTTTTTTAAGAAAAAAAAGCACTGGGTAGATTTACCTGGAAATTCTGAAACCTTCTATCTCAAGGATCTTCTTGAAGATAAGACAAATGTTATTGCCCTGGCCATGGCAAAATTTATCTCGGAGGTAATAAGAAATAGAAATCAACACACTCTGAATAAAACATAGCAACTGCCTTGGAGTCTTTCCCCTGTATTTCTACTGTGTTTTGCTTTCAAAACTGTTTTAGTGGGTCTTTGGAATGTACTAAAGAATGTGCGGCTCCCAAGATTCTTTGGGGGAAATCTATGACTATTAAACTGTTAGAGAGTGTTGTAAATGTATGCTGTTGATGCAATCAAAGTTCATCAGTTGAAGAGTATACCTGCCAGCCCACTCATGTCCAGCTGCCATGAACTAGATTATGCAATTGGTGATATCACAGTGACTTTGGTGTGTGTTTACATCGATCTTGGCTTGGACTACAATTCCCATCATCCCTCACCACTGGTCATGCTGATGGGAATTATAGTCAAGAAGCCATGGGGTTGAGAGGCTTGCTAGCCAAATAGGCAGCCTTCACATGGAATCGCTAGTTCACACCCATGGTCTGCTGTTTCCAGCAGCAGAAACACCCACTTCGGGAGGCAATCATTTGGGAGTTGCTGGGCTATGATGGAAATTCCCCAATGAAAATAGGGAGGTCCTCTTCCCTAATAATGTTATGATTTATACCCCACCCATCTGACTGGGTTGCCCTAGCCACTCTGGGAGATTTCCAACATATATTAAAAACATAATAAAACATTAGAAAACTTCCCTATCCAGAGCTGCATTTAGATGTCTTCTGAAGGTTCTATAGTTACTTATCTCCACGGATCAGTGGTCAAATAACACCATACCTGCCAATATTTCTCTGATAAAAATAGGGAAGTCCTAAGGAAAAGTGGAAGGGACTTGGGTGGCGCTGTGGGTTAAACCACAAAGCCTAGGACTTGCCAATCAGAAGGTCGGCGGTTCGAATCCCCGCGACGGGGTGAGCTCCCGTTGCTCTGTCCCTGCTCCTGCCAACCTAGCAGTTCGAAAGCACATCAAAGTGCAAGTAGATAAATAGGTACCGCTCCAGCGGGAAGGTAAACGGCATTTCCGTGCGCTGCTCTGGTTCACCAGAAGCGGCTTAGTCATGCTGGCCACATGGCACGGAAGCTGTACGCCGGCTCCCTCAGCCAGTAAAGCGAGATGAGCGCCACAACCCAATACACGACTAGACCAAATGGTCAGGGGTCCCTTTACCTTTACCTAAGGAAAAGTGGAGTATTCCAGGATCAAATCCAGGACTGTCCCTGGAAAATAGGGACACTTGAAAGGGTCTGTTACATAATCCACTTTGCACTCTTGAGAATAGACCCCAAATATATTGCTATTTACTACAGGTTAAATTGATCAATACAAATAATTGCTGAACTTTAAGCCTGGCAATATATGTAGGATTATTTTATCCTACGATAGCAATCCCTCCCTCCCCGTTTTATCCCGCCCTTTGCATATGAATAATAAATCTTGCTATGAGAGGGCAGCCAGATAGGAATATAATGAGATACATTTCTGAGGTCTGCCTGTGGTTCACACATCAAACGCTGATCCTTCAGGCTGCCTTGTATAGGTCTATAGGCATGGGACATTAGAGAAATGAACAGAGTCATGCTAACAGTGCCCTCGCTCCAGATTACAGATGTAAGATGACAGTGATTGCTCCCAGGCATGCTAATTACAAAGTATTTAGCAGTCAGTGTCTAGCATACACCTGCCAGAAGCAGGGATAAGGGGAAGGCTGGGAACAGGACATCCATATATTTCTTTTAACATTGCACCAATTCCAGCTGAAAGGAGAGCTCCAAAAGAGGATGACTGCAGGAAAACCACATATTGCTATAGACTAGCAAAATCCAATCCTGATGGTGATTTTATGGAGGGGGAGACGACTGCATATTACAGGGACTGTGGGAAGTTGCAATACATCTTTGGACAGAGGAGCGGGGGGGGGGGTATTTCACCTTTCTCCAGAGACATGGTGAAGCACAGACCAGGAACCGTCATCGGTGATAGTTTCCTCTGTGCTGCTGCCTTAACAGCACAGTTCTAGCCAGGTGTACTCAGAAATGAGCCCATTGGATTCCATGGAGCTGTGTCCCAGGTAAGTGGGGTTAGGACCGCAACCTTAGATAAGCGTATGGCTCAATTTAATACAAAATTGCAAGTGAAGAGCAGATTGCTGATAAACGTAGACTTTGCATGGACAGGCGTAATGATGCTTGGAACACAAATATAGCAGGTTAAAAATAAACATATGTATTTGGATAACACTACCACCAAGGTATTAGAGAAGTATATATGGAATTGCAATTGTTAACTCTTATAATGATATTGGACTCCTACCGATCTTGAAGCATGGGTACCCCCCCCCAAAAAAAATATATATAATTTGGCAAAATATTTGGATTTTATTATTTGTATTGATATAATTTGGAATAATTAATATGATATGATTGGTTAGGTATATGGAAATTTAATAAAAATGATTTATTAAAAAAAACAACTCTTATAATGATATAGTATACTTTTCTTTCCCCCTTTTTCTTTTTCTTTTATCTTAAAATAAACCATAGCTGTCAACATTTCCCTTTTTTTAAGGGAAATTCCCTTATTCCGAATAGGATTCCTCGCAAGAAAAGGGAAAAGTTGACAGCTATGAATTAAACTGCTCCTTAAAAAAATACTACTAGTACTAGTACTACTAATAATAACAACAATAATAAAATAATTGCAAGGAGGCATTAAGTGCAGAAATTTCTCACCATGTGGATAGAATCAAAGGTGTCAGAGTGACAGATAAGTCCGTCTGCTGACCAGGGTAACCTGAGTGTTTGGAATGAGATCAGGGTTCTACCCCTAGAGCTGATAGGAAGGGCCACAGCTCAGTGGCAGAGCATTTGCCTTGCACACAGAAGGTCCAAGGTTCAAATCCTGGCACATCCAGGTGGGGTTGGGAAAGAATGACACCCCAGATAGCCACTGCCAGTCCATGTACACCATGCTGAGCTAGGCGGATGGTGCTAAGCTAGTTTTTGTATTTCATGTAAACTGCTTAAAGGCTCATGTTGGTTAAAGAAGAAATATAAATCTTGTTAATGGAGTAAATAAATCAGAATGTGCACACTTCATGCAAATACAGTGGTACCTCGAGTTACAAACGCCTCAGGTTACAAACACTTCAGGTTACAAACTCCGCTAACCTGGAAGAGTTACCTCGTGTTGAGAACTTTGCCCCAGGCTGAGAATGAAAATTGTGTGCTAGCGTCGCAGCAGCGGCAAAAGGCCCCATTAGCGAAAGCATGCCTCTAATTAAGAACAGTTTCAGGTGAAGAACGGACCTCCGGAACAAATTAAGTTCGTAACTAGAGGTACCACTGTACATGCTCCTTTGGGGGTCTTCTTTTTCGACGCTATCTACCAAGTCATTCTCTCTATCAACCCTCTGCATCCGAGCCTTCAACTTGCTTATTGAAAAGCCGTTGTGACCAGAACCAGCTCCCATACCTTCCCAATATTTCTCTGATGAAAATAGGGATGTCCATTCCATAATCATCATTTTGCTGGGTTTTCTGGTGAAGGAGCGAGGCCTAAGCAGATAGGAGCTCAGAGTGTCCCTATTTTCCAGGTTCCAGAGTGTCCCTGATTTAGAGAAGTCACCCCAGCTTCTGATTTAATCCCAGAATGTCCCGCTTGTCCTCAGGATGTCTCTATTTTCATTGGAGAAATGTTGGAGGGTATGGAATTATCCAACCCCTGAGCCGTCTGGATGCAATCCTGTATAGGGAAGGGTTTTTTTAAATGTTTTATGTTTTATTATGTTTTTATATGTGTAGGAAGCTGCCCAGAGTGGCTGATGCAACCCAGTAAGATGTGTAGGGTATAAATAGTGAAATTATCATGATGGAATGGGACATCCCTGTTTTCATTGGAGAAATGTTGGAATGTATGAGAAGAGACGTAGCCTTAAAAAAGGGCTTTTTTTGCAGGTTTTAGTCCAGTTTGAGCACATTGAGGAGATTTCACCCCTCCCATACCCAAGAATCTCCTGATCATCTCCTGATGGTCTCTGCTGACTCTCCAGAGAGGAGGAGGCGTGTCTTGCTATCTACTTATTCTGCCCAGCACCACATCTGTGTGTGTGAGAGAGTCAGTCAGTCAGTCAGTGTATCGGAGAGAGAGAGTGTGTTAGAGATCGTGTCTAGAGATAAGGTTGCTGCTAAGTGCAGCTGCAGACTCTCAGTGTAGCATTGATTTATGCTTAGAATATTCAGCTCTGTATATAGTTTTGTATCATAGTTGTAGTTACAGAATAAAAGGAAGATATTCTACAGAGCTGCTCTCCAAGTGGTTTATACTCTGCAAGACTCTGCAAAACTCTGCTGCGCAATGACTGTATTATTGAGACAGTGAATCCGGTGCTCTCAGCTCTAAGCTGTGAGTCCACAGCACTGTGACCTGTTCCTGTGAGAAAGGAGGTCTCTGGCAGTGCTACCCAGCTCGCCTGGCCCAGTCGGGGTTGAGGTGCATGAGTCCAGTTGGTGCACTGGCTCAAGGGCGATGCTGACACACATATTCGTTTTCTTTTTGATTCCACAGCCAGAATTCCATCCCCAGCATTTATTAAAATTTGGTAGAGCCAAGAAGTGATATATAAAATTGCTTTGGACCCGCACTGGACACCAGTTGGCCTTCTCAACTAATATTAAACGCACATACACATGCGTCCCTGATACCTAAGGAATCTCCTGCCATGTTTTGCTTCTTTGACCACCATTTAGTGTGTGCATTAAAAAAAAAAAAGCCTGAATACAAATGCTAAAATTTATTTTCTTAATTGCTGAGATAATCAATAGCTCATTCCACCTCTAAGCAAGGGACTCCCTTTGTGCCTTAAATAACCTATGAGAAGATCATTTGCGCCTCAATAACAATTCGTAAACATGTCACATCATTAAAATCTGAACTGAATTTCAATAATGTAGGTTAGTGACCAGTAAGGGACTTTATTACCTGGGTCAAGCCGTTGGGGACCAGAATGGACCAAGGGTGGTAAAAGCTCTGCGTGTCCGGATATTTCACAAAATATCCTCCCTTGGGTGCTATCTGGAGAGAAGGCGTTTCCTGAAGGATGCGTCTCCCTCGAAACATTTTCGCAGAACCATAAGATAAACACAAAGCTAAAGGAAGCAGATCTGCATCCAAAGGGCAGCTTTGCAATAGAACACCTATTGTACCCCCAGCATTCATTTAACATGCGAGTTTATTCAATGAGTTTATTTACTCATTATTCAGTAATGAGGATAAGTGGAATGTAAAGGTATATTAGCCCTGTACACTAGGACAGAGACAGGTGTGACTCTTGGACCATGTGTCTTTAACAGAGCTTGTGTGTGATACCGAGACACAACACTTGCTGCTGATATTGAAAATTTTTATGTTAATTAAACAACCCCTAACCACTTGGTACGTTTTCGCGATATATACACTTTGTAATTACCTCCATTATTGAAATAGCTAACTTGATTTATCCTTGCCACTGTCACATTCCAGCTTCTGTTATTTTTGTCTTTGGAAAAACAGAGGTCCCAGGGAGGGAATAAAAAACTATTACTGTAAATTAAATATTAAAGCTAACTTATTTTTGCATAAGAACACTATCCTATAATGATGATAACTGTTTTTAAGACACAAACCTCTTTTGATTATTTTTTTTTGGGGGGGGGAGGCTTAAATTGAAATGTAATTTTCAGCTGCTGGTTTTGTTTTGTTTTCCTCCTCTAATTTTTGAGAGGTTCGTGGGTATCTTTTCGTTTATGAATGATGGTGGCTTAAGGGGCAGCTATTATAGTCTTAGTTTAGTGATTAAGAAATACAACATTTGTTGAAGAGCTAGGCCTTTTAGTCTAGAATGGATTATCACTTGATCCCTTCCTTAAGCATTTTTATACAAGAGCGCATTATCCTTGGAGCCACCCTGGGCTCCATGCCTCATTAACCTGGGCGTTAGATAAATCAAAGGCAGCCTCCGAGACAAAGATAAGCAAACTGCAGGCCAGCAAGACGATGATGTATGGATCCAGGAGGCTAATAGGAAAGTATTGACAGGAAAATGGTGTGCTTATCCTGCAATCACTGCATATTGCAATGAGAGCTCCCAAAAGCAGATGGGGATACACTTTGGGGATTGCAGGAGCCTGAGATGGCGAGGCAGAAATATTTCCCTCTTATATCTTGTGTCCAAAGAACTTTCTTTGCAGCAGACACGGCAAAATGCTACAGTGCTTGGGAGGGACGCAGATTCAGTTCAGCTGTATA
Source organism: Podarcis siculus (assembly GCA_034642415.1). Lineage (NCBI taxonomy): Eukaryota > Metazoa > Chordata > Lepidosauria > Squamata > Lacertidae > Podarcis > Podarcis siculus. Next base: position 3,566,690 of record JAXCMG010000069.1, read on the forward strand.
TTAAACAGGGTGCGTAAATCTTCTCTATAATGATGGCTAAAAAAAAAAAAAGGAATGTAAGAACTGGTGCATTCAAAACATTTAAATGTATTCCACTAAGAGCAATCGAGACACTATTCTGGGTATATGATGTATTCAATAGAGATTTTTTTTAAGGGGGGGGCAATATTTATATCCCAGTTGCATTGCATCAATAAGAAGCAACAGGGTGAATATTTTCTTCCTTTTTTAAAAAAATATATTTTATTGAATTTCCATAGATTTCACATATAATTCCAATACATGATCTTTTTTTTTTCTTTTGTTTTATCGACTTCCCATCCCGTTTTCTTTGGTGATTCCTCCTTACCCCTTTGCTGCACCCTATATTCCCTCTTTTATATCATAATCACAATACAATATTTTCTCATTCTTCCTGTTGCTCGTAATTTAAATCCTGCTCGCATATTCATCATATTATAATCTAATCTGATCTGATCTAATAGTCCAAGAAAGATTTTTGTCAATAAAACAGTCATTGTTGAGTTCCATCTTTCACCTCTTTGTGAGATCACCTAGCGGAGAGTGCCGGACATTTTCCCGATTTTTGCCCGGAAAGTGCTGCCGACTGCAGTATTTTGGATATGTTGAGCCCCCAAAAAAGCTCAACAACTTTCTGTCCAGATTTTCACTGTTTGAAATATGGCAGCCCTACACTAGCCCAGCCAATGAACTGGAGACACCAATAAATATGAGCCAGTGCTTCTACCTGGTGCATATAACATGTGGTCATCATGATTTATATGACTGTGGCAGCCGTGGGAATCCCTGCACTGTGGCAGTCAGCTTGATCATGCAAATAATGGCAGCAATGTGTAAGAGCATTGCCAGTGGCCTCCCACGATTGCACAGGCATTTTTGAAGGGGAGCTATCCAGCACCTGAACTGTCCTAGGAGCTCTCAGAACTAATTTAACAAGTAGTGATAGGAAAGAGCTCTGGGCATGTGCAGAAATGCTGCCTTAGTCCCTCCACACAGAAAAATATTTTAGGCCTGAATTGTGGCTGGAATTGAACCACCCAAAATCCTTAATAAGGAAGTGGTTACTGTTCCTGAAGTAGCAACATGTTACATATGCCGTGGTCTGTGTTCACCTGAGCTCGAGTCTGCACTAGGGTCCTGAGCCCTGTGTTTTGATTTGATACTGTCAGGGGCTCAGGAGCAGAGGGGCAGGAAAGGGAGGGATTAGAGACCGATGGGGAGGAATCGGAGGGAGAAGTTAGCGATGATAGCCGCCCGAGGTCTCTAAGTCTCTCCAGCGAATCGGAGGATTCACAGAAAGGGGCTCCCGTGGGCAGAGCTAGGGGGTTGCCAAAGGGAACACCCCAGGAAGGAGGGGCCAGAGGGGACTCAGAGAGCAGCAGCTGGAAATCGGGACCAGCTTCCCCACCAGAGAGCAGCAGCTGGAAATCGGGACCAGCTTCCCCACCGGAGAGCAGTAGGGGGGAGGAGTCCCAGGCATCGGCGCCAGGCAGCTCTCAGGCAGCGGAAGGACGTGAGTCGGGGTTGGCCACGCCTGCGTCAGAGAGCGAGGAAACGGTAGAAAGGAGGGTCGGAGACAGCGCGCGCGCGCCAAGTTCAAATGTACAAGAGGGTGGCGCAATGAGCAGCCCGGAAAGGGAGCCAGGTCCTAAAGCCCGCAGAAAGGAGGGGGAGGAGTCCGAGGGGTCTGCATCCGAAGCGTCCAGGAAGGAAGGGACCCCGGGGGGTGGTAGGACCCAGAGGCGAAAGGAGAGACGCAAGAGGTGGAGTAAGGCTAGAGTCTTAAGCTGGTGTACAGGGGGCGGAGAATCAGATGGAGCTTCGCCGATCTAGGGTCTAGACGTAGAGACGCACGCTAGTGTTTGGAAATGGAAACTACATTTCAATAAAGACTTTTGTACAGTTCTACTGGCTAGCGTTGGTCCTCTGTGAGCTGGGACCTGGAGGCAGTCTCTGACAGATACACAATATCCAATCATGTAGTATTGTCAGGGTTTGGGCTGCTGGCATTGGCTGTTAAGCTCTGGGTTACGATTCGCTGCTTAGACAGCCAATCACATTCAGAGTGGGAGTGGCCCAGGCCTCCAGAAATACATACAAGCAGTTGATTTATCCCTGTTTGACTGTTCTGCCTCTGTTCACTCAATAAAGTTCACTTGCTGTAATCGTTTCGTCTCAACTCATAGAAACACATGTACATTTCTAGGGTTTCCACACGTCCGGATATTCCCAGACACTGTCGGGATTTCAATGGTGGTCCAGATTTTCACTTCTTGAAATATGGCAACCCTGACTTCACTGCCTACAGGGGTGTTGTTTTTCCCTGTGACTGATGATCCTGTCATGTCACTTGCTCTCTGCGAATCAGCACAGCAGGGGGAACTGATGTTATACTGAGGTTTGTCAAGTGACCCCAAAACAACTGGTCCTTGACTGGTAAATCAGGATCTTAAACCAGTTTTGAACTGTGGGTTCAGATCTTGGTAGCTATAATTTCCCAGTGTAGATATAACAGAAAATGATGGATAATTAACCCAGGAAGTCTTCAGTCAAGGTGTGCCAATAAGGGAGGAGGAAAAGAGTAGGGCAAGAATGGAGCATGCCATGACCAAGTTAGTGCATATTCTTAATGACCAATGTAATTCCAAACCACACCTGTATCTGTTTCCTCTCCCTTATGAAGTCTAGGGCAGGTGAATGGTAGGACAAGGCCCATCTTGTGAGCACAGTTTGGCCCAAGAACAACCAGTTGGCTCCCATTGCCTTTAAAATATGAGAATCCTATCTAGAGACATGTGATGGCTTCTTCTGGTACAAGGCCAGATTCTAATCCATGTCATGAGGAAGTCAACAGGCCGGTCTCCCATCTTGATAAGCAAATCCTTATTCACTCTGCACTTATTGTTTTAAAATATTTCAGTCCATTATAGTACAGTACAGACAAAGTGATTGTTGCCTTTGTGAATATTCTTTCCTGTAGACATACAGTGCTAGTTCTCATACTGAAATCAGTTGTGTTGTATCTTGATTATCTGTACACACAAATACATGCCAACCTTCCACCTACCAGTAGGTAGGAGAAATTCAATTCAATCCAAATTTACAGGTGGGCTTACCTAAGTCACACTTTCTGAAACGATTCAAGAACTTAAACAAGTCCAACCTTCAACAGTCACCCTTCTTCATATTTTACAAAGCTGTTCTCCAGAGAAGTAATGCATTCAGAAATGCATATACTAGGGTAAAGCATACAAAAAATGCATCTAGTGGTGAAAATACAAAAATGCATTATTTCGGGGAAACTGAATTGCAAAAATGAACTCATCAATAGTGCATACAAAAACAGGTGCATATTAGGTGAAATTTGCACCAGGATGCTGTTGAATTTTTAGGAAGCTTTTTTCCCTTAAACATAGATAAAAATCACAAGCTGATGCGGAGAACTGAATTGAAGTGAAATGAAAATGAGAAATGTGAGAAACTGAGATGTCAGATTTCCTCATCTCTAAATACCAATCTTTGTAATCCTGTTTAAATTGATAAACTGTGAAAATAAGCCTTTTGGGGTTTTATTTCAATAAAATTCCCTTCCGTTCTTCCTTCCTTTTGAAAATAAAATTGACTGTTTTTCTTTCTTTCTTTCTTTCTTTCTTTCTTTCTTTCTTTCTTTCTTTCTTTCTTTCTTTCTTTCTTTCT
>JAXCMG010000069.1:3570416-3586262 GCA_034642415.1 Podarcis siculus
TCTTTCTTTCTTTCTTTCTTTCTTTCTTTCTTTCTTTCTTTCTTTCTGTATTGTAACCTGTTTAATGTTTTCCTAGTCCCTGTGCTTCCAATTAAAACTTTCTGATAAAGGTGCAGAGTTGTTGCTGTTTAAGAATCTTAATCCAAAAGATTAGTCTCTTACCGTGGTCCTTCTTTCCTTTTCTCCCCCCCCCCCTTTCACTTATATTTACTGCTTTATCTAAATACCTATACTGTAGAGCGAGGGAGCAGATTGATTAATGAAGTTTCAGACCGGTACAAGGAGCTCTTATACTCAAGTAGTTATTCAGCAAAGATGTAGGTATTCCATCCACTCTCTGGTGGTCCTTGTACCTTTAACAGCTTCCTTTTTATCTGCCTGCCCCTGCGGCTCACAGCTGTGCCTCTTTGATGGCCTGATGGACTGGCTCGAGTGCCGTGGGAGAGCGCCGGGGTGCATCCATTACTCATCCGTGACAATAACCAATCGAGTAAGATGTAGAACTCAATTCCGGCAGAAAGACCTATAATGTTGGAGTCAGGAGGTTATCGTAGAGGGACTTGCACCTTGCTCCCTACCTTCCTTATCGAGAGCTTTACAGCCGATGCCTGAGCTGCCGTTTGCAGAGCTGAGAGCTACAGATTTAGGGCTCAGATTAGCTTGCGTTTTCCTAAATGGCACCAATCTTAATTTAAAAGTAACTAGTAAGTTTAAAGGGAGGGAGGGGGAGAGTTTGATCTGCTCGCAGAAGAGAGGGAATAGAGAGAAGAGGCAGAGCTCAGTGGTGTAGTATCTGCTTTTCCTCTAGAAGGTTTTGGGTTTGATTCCTGGCATCTGCAGGTAGGGCAGGGGGAGATCCCTATCTGAAACCATAGACGGCAGCTGCCAGTCCATGTAGAGAATTCTGAGCTAGATGGAGCAAGGCCCCATTTGGCTCCCTGCCTTGTTGGGTGCTCAATTTGAGAAAAATGGCATTATAAGTGAGTTCCTGCATGAAGCAGGAACGGGCTGATTTGTATGGCAACCAGATCCTGTCATTTGATCAAATGAGAGACAGTGTCATAGTGGCAAGATGCTATTTTAATATCTTCCAGCAGAAGAGGATAGCTCAGTCAGTAGAGCAGGAGACTCTTAATCTCAAGGTCATGGGTTTGAACCCCACGTCGGGCAAAAGATTCCTGCATGGGGTTCAACCTTGGGGTCCCTTCCAACTCTGAAAGCCTATGATTCTATAAGGCAGCTTCCTGCATTCCAGTGATAAACAATGGAATGAAGCTATGCTTTGTTGTTGGCTTACAGACTGTGCCTTGTTAGAAAGCAATGGACATGGGTAGCGCTGTGGTCTAAACCACTGAGCCTCTTGGGCTTGCCGATCAGAAGGTCGGTGGTTCGAATCTGCTTGATGGTGGTGAGCTCCCATTGCTCTGTCCCAGCTCCTGCCAACCTAGCAGTTTGAAAGCATGTCAGTGCAAGTAGATACATAGGTACCACTGTGGCGGGAAAGTAAACAGCATTTTCATGTGCTCTGGCTTCCATCACGGTGTTCCGTTGCACCAGAAGTGGCTTAGTCATGCTGGCCACGTGACCTGGAAAGCTGTATTTGGACAAATGCCAGCTCCCTCGGCCTGAGGAGAGATGAGTGCCACACCCCATAGTCCCTTTTGACTGGACTTAACCGTCCAGGGGTCCTTTACCTTTTTTTACCTGTTAGAAAGCAGTAAACCACAGTCCCTGGCTCAGATGTAATGGCAAGCCAAGGTTTCCTGGATTTCTTATCTTGCTCATGCCAGACGAAGAGTGAAGCAGGAGCACTTGGGCAGTATGCACCAGCATGTGACTTCTTCATACTGTACCATGATAAGCCAAACAACTTGGCTTATTGTGATGTGTGAATATAGCCAGTGTATGAAATGATGGGAAGTGATTAGAAACTAATTCTATGGAATGAAAAGTTCCGTGATCACTTTTCCCTCCAGTGCACTTTTCCACTGCTAATCTTTTCAAAGTTCTTTAAGCTTCCCTCAACTTTTATACAGATTTTTTTCGCCTAGGAATGATCCTCCACTGTTGCTTTTAATGACATATCTCTATATAGCATGGCCTGCAGAGTACACCACAGGAGGGCAAGGAAGGAAGGCAGATCAGCCAAACCAACCACTCCTTCTTCTCCTCGCTGCTGCTGTAAAATGACTTTCCCCTCTTCCAGCTGTCCCTACTAAACAACTTTTTAGCCCTATGGACTTCAACTGGTCCAACCTACTCCCCATAATGGATAGAGTAGTATGGCCTTTAGACATGGGATAAATAACAAGACCACAATTTTTTATTTTTTATCTTTTTTAAAAAATGTTTCTACCATGACCACCAGCCAACAAGTTAAACAGTTTGAGAAGTCTAAAAAATAATAATAATCTAATTTTACAGTCTGAGTAGTTATCCGTAAGAAAAAAATAAAATAAACAGAGATTGATTATTTATGTATTACATTTCTTAGTCCCCTTTCTCAAAATGATCCAAGGTGACTTAAAGAAATCTAAAATATATAAAACAAATATAAAATATACAAAGGTCAAAACGTTGCATCCAGTTATAGCTATTGTAGATTGTTTCCCTGCCTGTCCAAACAAATACATATGAATTTGCATCTCTCAGTTCAGCTTCTGAAGACCCTTCCTGACTTCTCGCTCCTTTCTATGGCTGTGATCTCTGACACTTTTCACTGTTCTAGCTCTCTTAGGTTTTCATCCCTTTATGTCTCTTGTGGCTCTTCAACTCCAGCTTTTCAAATATCTGGCTCCACAACTTTTCTTCTCTTCAGCTCTCCATCTTTTCTGTAACTCTCCTATTTTGTAGCTTGACATGTATAAATAAAGATTCATTCCCCACCCCAGCCTTTCACCTAATCAGAAATAGAATAGACTCCTGGTGGAATTTCCATTTCATCTTCATTGTCAGAAAACCTTTGGCCCTCTAATACAAAGCTTCCCGAACAAAACATACCCTTGTAAACTTTTAACCTTCCTGTGCACCTGTGATGGCCTGGGAATCCAATTCAGAGGCTGAACCGGAGGAATCCCAGCCTGCACAGGAGTCCCCGCCTCCAGGGCCGGCCGAACTGGGGCAGGGCCTTGATTCTGAAGCGCCTGCACCTGTGCCGGATCCTCAGGAGCAGGTACCAGGTGAATCCACTCTGGCTCCGGAGGTGGTTGAGGACTCAGTGCCTACAGGTGAGTCTCCCCCTGGGTCCAGTAACCCTTCAGCCTCTCCTGAACTGCAGAGGCTCAGGGCAGAGAGGCGAAGGGAACTGGTTTCTCCCAGGAGGAGTGCTCCCCTTAAGGCCAGGAGAGGCGGGTCTCCTGGGGGCCGGGACCGCCCCTGGCCTCAGAGAAGATAAAGGCCAGTCAGCCCGGTCCCAGGTTGCGGGAGCAACGTCGTCAAAGAGCTGTTTCGGCCAGCATCCAGTCCTGTTTTCCCCAGAGTTCCTGTCCTTGCCCGGCTCCTCGCTGTGGACCCTGCTTCGCCCATGGAGGACTGTCTGCCGACCCTCGACTCAGGTCCTGGACATCGCCCCACGGTAACCTCCCCCCTGGACCAGCACAGCACCACTTCCCCCTGAAAACATTTGACCCTTGTGTTCAGGATAACTTCTAAACTAAAGGAGGGGGGCAAGTGTTTTATAACAACTAAACAGAACACAAAATTTTGGGACAGTTTCATTCCTTCACACTGCTAACTTGTCACAACTTCCTGTTTCGCCTGAGCATGGTCTTCCAAACTTACCTCAGATTTTTGCTTTAAATGTTATTTAAATTGTCTCTGCTAAGTGCACCATTCTGAGGGGGTGGGAGAATATTGCTGATCATATCAACATTATTTGAATTCCTCTCAATATTTTTTAAAGCTATTCTTTTCTCCATATTTGCTTGCAGTTTCAACTAAAACTGAGCCTGAGAAACCTAGTGAGAAAAATCGCTATACCCATAACATTCCCAGTAGCCCTTACCTCATGGATCAGTTGTCAAGACATGCATCCCTGCCTCCCTATAGCTGTCTACATTCTCTCCTCTTCAGGACTTTTTCTAAGCAGTTATAGACTGCGCCAACATGAAACCAACCTCTCCTCCACCTTTTTCATGCATCTTCTGGTGCTGGGGAAGGGGAGCTTGTCATTGCAGGAGAGGGAGACACCTGTGACTCTGAACCAGCCTGACTCATCTCTGCCACTTGGGCTCCTCCCGATGACATGCCTCCTCCCGATGTCATGTACACAACACAACACTGCCCCCACCCAATCTCCAGCCCAAGGCATATCTTCTGAGCTAGGGCAAAGGGGGGGGACTGCCACTGATGTCACCAGGTTAGAGCCAGTGTGGTGTAGTGGTTAAGAGCGGTAGACTCATAATCTGGGGAACCGGGTTCGCGTCCCCGCTCCTCCCCATGCAGCTGCTGGGTGACCTTGGGCTAGTCCCACTTCTTTGAAGTCTCTCAGCCCCACTCACCTCACAGAGTGTTTGTTGTGGGGGAGGAAGGGAAAGGAGAATGTTAGCCGCTTTGAGACTCCTTAAAGGGAGTGAAAGGCAGGATATCAAATCCAAACTCTTCATCTTAAGGATTGCATGCTCTGATTTTGAAGCAGCATCAGTAATTAAGAGCCCAGCAATAGTGATAGTGGAATTGCTGGAAAAAAAATCAACATTATTATCCACACACACACACACACACACACACACACTTCTATTTTCTATATCTAAATTGCCGGAAGTCTATTTCATATATGAGCCCACATTGCATACTGATTGTGCACAACTGAAACCTTTTTATAGCACAGATTTTTAGGCACGTTGATCCCCCCCTCCCCAATATAGTAGGGGGAAAGAACATAATAGTCTTCTGTAATTTCCTCATCCACAAGAGGAGATTACTGAAGAACACTATATTCTTTCCCCACTGTTCTGCTCTTGCAGTGCTGTTTGACATCTCTCTTTTTCTCCCATGCAGCTTAAAGTTCACTTATCAGGTAATGGAGACAAAGCGCTCTTGGCCGTCAATGCAATAGGAGGCATGCAGGAAGACAAAAGCAGGATTCCTGCCATCTACCATCATCTACCACCTACAGCAAAGATGGAATTGGTCCAGGAATAATCAGAAACAGTAGACGCCTGCAAGCCGCAGTCAAACGATCTGTACATATAGTGGCAATTAGTATAGCGTCTCATAATTTAAAATAACTGGAATGTCTCTCTTCACCCCAACCTTTTTTTTGGACCCCTAAACTTCTCTTTTTATTATATTAATTACTGGCTTCATTATTTTTTTCTTTCTAGAGCACCTGCATTAACTATCACTTAACATAAATCCAAATAAGGATACAGGTACGTCTCAGAATTCAAATATAAAAGTCAAAACAAATGTGAACATTGAGCTACTTTGTGCTGGATCAAGAAAAGAGAGTATTTAGGAAGGCATTTAAAGCCTATACACCATGCATTTGGGATGGTTCAGCTTCCAGCCCCTAGCAGAAATGCCATCGTGACATATACCACAATCTCTATGGCACGTATTGTACAAACACACTCCTTGAAACAGTGCTTACTCCATAGCTGTCAACCGTCCCTTATTTGGCGGGAAAGTCCCTTATCCCAGTGCCGTGTCCTGCTGCTGTCCCTTATTGATGATGTCCCTTAAATTTCCCAGGTTTCAAAGGAAGCAGCTCCTTTCCCTCCCTCCCTGCCGGCCAGGGAGGAGGGAGGCTCCAACTGTGTTGCTTGGCTGCATTGCTCACCCAATAAGAATGACTGGGGGGTGGGGCTTGCATGCCTTGTGCTGATCAAATCAGCCGCGTTGCCTGGGGACTCGCCTTTGCTCAGCACTTCCCAGCGGAGAGGTGACGGTGGTTTTCCTTGCTGCATCCCCTTTGCCGGGTTGCTGCGCTGTGGGAACCCCCGCTTGAGGCTTTGTTTGGCTGCTGGCTGGGCTTTCTGCCTTTGGCTCAGAGGGGCTCAGAAGTCGAACATACTTGTGCTCTGAAAATCCCTTATTTTGGCTGCTGATCCCTTATTTCCGAGGCTGCAGGTCCCTTATTTTCAAATCTGTAAGTTGACAGCTATGGCTTACTCTAGCACATAACCATCGGGGCAGGATTATCGGGCAGAAGTCTAGGGCTGTACTCAGCAGAATGAACACTTTGAGCAGATCTACACGCATGGTTTATAATGTTTAAAATGTGTTATTTAAATGTCACACCAGAGGGGCGCTGCAGAGCAGCGAGAACCGGCAAGGGAAAACTGCACTGAACATTATAGACCATTATATTTAATAATGTTTAACAGATCAGTGTAGATCTATCCAAGGTCCCTAAGATGCAGCATAGCTGGCTTGCCACATTTTGAAGAATGTGGGAGAATACATATTATCCTCTAAATAACCCCCTGCCAATAAGATATCTGGTTTTCAACATCGTGATATATCACCAGCTAAACATTGTGATATACAGATATGTCACAATGTCTGAAATAAGGATGGAGTTATCCAGAGGCATCAGCTGGCTTCACGGTTTTTCCTGCATTATGGTTTTTGCATAGCACACACTCACACACACATCATGATTCATGAGATATGGCCAAGTCAAAAATTATGAAACTGAAATCACGATATGGACTTCAAACCGGTTTTGGACGATAGATTGATATATCGTCCAGCCCTAGTCAAAAATTACCTCACTGCACAGGACTCTCTAACTAGCCCAGTGGTTAAGGGGAACCCATAGATACATTGCTAGAGAAGGGTATTTGGCCAACTGCAATACCCAAGGTTCCACACAGTGTTTAAAACCATATGGTGCCCTCCATCATTCCTGTTGGTCACCCTCACTGGGGCTGATGGAGGGTACCATATTGACTACTCTTGCTTTACAGTAACAAAGAATCTAGTAGCCTCTGAAAGGCTACCACATATGTTTTTGTGAGCCAGGATAGTCAACTTTGTCAGACATACACAATGTTTAGATCCAACACAATGGTCTCAGGGGGGAACAAATGTTTTGCAAGAGAAGGGGGTGGGGGTGATCTCATGAGCAAGAGTAGATGACATACTATAGGATCCTCTAACAGGAAGTTCAGTGAGAGATGTGGGTTCATTTCCAACCCTTGGAGATGTTGAGGTGGCTTCCAAAAAGCACAACAATTCAAGAAGGAAGATATGATGTTCAGGCAGGGCTTTTTTTCAGCAGGAACTTGCTGGAACTCAGTTCTGGCACCTCTCAGGCATCATTGCATGTAAGAGAACAACAGAGGTGTTCATGGTGAGTTCCGGCACCATTTTTTCTAGAAAAATAGCACTGTGTTCAGGAATGGGGAGAATTTTGATTCAGTTTGCATTTAAAGTGGAATGTATACAATGTACATGTTCCAAAACAATATGAGAAATGAAACAGAGACATTCTTTGAAAACTACACATATCCCATTTTTATGATGCAGTTCTCCAACCAAAAATAATGTTTACAGATATTGATATATTGGGGGGGGTGCATAAAAAAGAATCCATTGGTGAAAATCACATACAAATGTGCATTACATATGGGGGGATGGCTTGCAAAAATGTCTGTCTCAATCAAAACTGCATACCAAAATATGTAGAAATTTACTGAAGAAATTTCATGAGGATTTGTTTTTTTTTAAAAAAAAAAATTGCATTGTTGCAGCAATGTGCAGAACTTTGTCTAAGATTGTCAAAAGGAAAAAAATGGTGAAAATCTAATCCTTCCATTCCTATTAGCAGCAAAAATCCAGGTTTATACATGCACTGCAGAGATGAAAAATCAAACCCACAATAAACATATTTCTTTAAGTGTTGTTCATACCAAAAGAGTGCAATTAATGTCGGTGGGTTCTGCCAATGTGTGTGGGGGACCCCATTAACTTCCCTCCGAAGGATCAGCCTGTGTCCCTTTCATTTCATTTTTTTTTATCAATTAGCTTTACCTTTGATTTGAATTCAACCCCCACCCAACGCCAGCACCCCCAGCATCAAGAGAATGCCTTTTCTCTCCTTAAACAAAGGATGATTCTTACTCAAAGGGGCTTGTCTCGTTCTTTTATGGTTTTATGTCACACAGGGGAAAAATGCTTTTGAGGCATTACCTCTGAATTTAGCAGGGACGAGAGTTTACTGCTATATAATCATTAGTCAATGCACTAGCTGAAACCTTAAACAAAAGAAAACAAACTACAAACAGGGAAGCATCCCCTAAAGGCACATCAGTACACCAGCAAGGGGGGGCGCAGATTTCAAACGCGGCTGCCCTACCATGTGCTTAAATATCGCTCCTCCTGACTTTAAACAGCACTCTGAGGAATACAACCTCACCACCTCTTCTTTGAAATGATACTGGAGAGCAGGGAGGCGGGGCGGAGGGAGGCAGAGCGAGGGTGGAAAGGGTTTAGCAAATGCACTGCTCGCCTACTCCTCTCTCCAGTCGCGACTTCATGAGCATTAGACTTTTCAGCCTAATAAAAATCTCTCAGCACAAAGGAGCCCTGCCAGAGCGGCATCGCTAAGCCTCCATTGTCTTATTTCAAGAGAAGCACGGCGGAGGAGGCCCCGCTCCCAAAGAGCGCTGGCCATTGATCGCTTGCAGTCGCAGCCCGCAAGAAAGCATCGAAAGGGAAAAATCAAAGCGTGGCTTTCCGAGTGTGCAGAGAGAGACATACGAGCGGCAAGCGGGGTTTATTCACATGTGGGGGACACCCACACACCCCAGTTTGGGTAGGTGGCAGGGCAGCCCACGCTCCTAATCAGGGAGATGCTTGGCACACTCGCAGACGTAAGGACATGCTAGCAAATACAGTGGTACCACGGGTTAAGTATTTAATTCGTTCTGGAGGTCCGTACTTAACCTGAAACTGTTCTTAAACTGAAGCACCACTTTAGCTAATGGGGCCTCCCGCTGCTGCGGCGCCACCGCGCTGCCGCACGATTTCTGTTCTCATCCTGAAGCAAAGTTCTTCACCTGAAGCACTATTTCTGGGTTAGCAGAGTCTGTAACCTGAAGCGTATGTAACCTGAAGCGTATGTAACCCAAGGTACCACTGTATAGGGTGAGATCCAGGGCCACATTTAGGTTTGATGAGGCCCTAAGCTACTGAAGGTAATGGGGCCCTTTATATGTCCAGCTGTCCTTTGTTGCTGTTTTTTGTGTTGAATATATGCTATATGGTAATTTGTGGACCCAATAGGTATCTAAAGCCATTTGCACATAACAAAATATGTATTTTATCAAAGTAATGGTTGAACTGAAATACAGTTAAGAAGAAGTATATTAATAGTGATAGTGATATTTTAGGGAGCAGGCTACCAGGCGGGGCCTATTACTTACATCATAGGACCCTGCACAACACAAAACACAGTTGCTGTATGTAGGTTTTATTTTATTTGTTTTTTTATCTTATATTTTGGAAATGTATATCCAGTTTTTTCCGTTTAATTTTTTTGGGGGGCCCCAAGAGAGTGGGGCCCTAAGTTATAGCTTGTTTAGCTTATACAGTGGTGCCTCGGGTTACATACGCTTCAGGTTACATACCCTTCAGGTTACACACTCCGCTAACCCAGAAATAGTGCTTCAGGTTAAGCACTTTCTTCAGGATAAGAACAGAAATTGGGCTCTGGCGGCACGGTGGCAGCAGGAGGCCCCATTAGCTAAAGTGGTGCTTCAGGTTAAGAACAGTTTCAGGTTAAGAATGGACCTCCGGAACGAATTAAGTACTTAACCCGGCACTGGTGAGATCCGATGTCAGTCACCCTCAGAATAATCCATTAGTTGCAGTGGTTCTCCTCTGAGTATGATTAACGCTAGAAATCACCCCAAGGTCTCTCTGCAAATGTGATCCAGCCCACAGCCATGGGATTTACAAAATATCTGTGAATGGGAAATTAAAGGCCAGCTGGGGAGCACTTCAATTGCTTTACCCCTTTCATTTGTGATTTTGGTTGATAAAAGGGCCCAGGAACCAATTCCTATTTATTTATTAATGCAAATGTCAACTGTGATCAAGGGAGGATATAAGCAAGGACTGAAAGCAAGTTGCACCAAACCTTCCTGAACATTCGGAATTCTTTGAAGCCAGGATCCAAAGGGCTCTGTGACACAGGTTGCTGCCATGGAGTGAGGCCAGCGTGGTGCAGTGGTTAGAGTGAGGGAACAGGACATGGGAGATTAAGGTTCAAATCTCCTCTCTTAGCCATGAAGATGACTGAGTGACCTTGCATTGGTCACTGCCTTTCAGTCTAACTACCTCACTGGACTGTTTGTAAGGATAGGATTGGAAGAGGAAGATCCGCATGCAAACCTGACATGGAGCAGAAATTGACAGGTCACCCATCCCTAGTCCCTGATCCCCATTACTAGAAGAGAGAGATGGCAAGTTCTCTGGATGGACAGCGCCCTCCTGTCTCAATTTGGGGGCGCTTAACTGTTTTAGGCAAACCCCAAAACAGCCTTTTAAAGGCTGCTGAACACAATCCCTATGAGAGGAAGACGGAACAAGATCAGCACGTCTCACCTTAGTCTGAATATGTTTGGAGAACCACATTTGTGCATCATGGTCATGTGAACATTGAGGATGGAACATTGTAAGGTTGCCATACTGTATGTCCTCTTTTTCATGGGTAGAGTCGTCATAGTGATCCATAGTCAAAAGAAAAGGTCAGCAAATGGGTCTTCTTTTTTGCTCTTCAAAATATGGCAACCCTACACCTCCAACATTTACCTGATGAACATAGGGATGTCCTATTCCAGTCGTGGCGAACCTTTCAGAGACTGAATGCCCAAACCTCAACCCAAAACCCACTTATTTATCGCAAAGTGCCAACACGGCAATTTACCGTATTTTTTCGTGTATCACACACACACACACCCCCGTGTATATGACTCATATTGAATAAGATGGGGGGGGGGGAGAGATGACCCAGAGTTGTTGAGCTTTTGTGGGGGGAGGATTGCCCAAAGTTGTTCAGCTTTTTTCAGGGGAGAATGCAGAAAATGACTAACCCGACTAAGAAACGCTAAAAATCGCTCGCGTCGCCACAGCTGACATACATCATCCCATCATCAACAGCAGACCGCCAGATGGTTGGCGGGTGCGCAATTCCCTCCAATGACGCTGTGTTTCCCACCCACACTGGTGGGGGGGGAAGCAGCTGCCCACTTTGCCCACACCCACGAACAACACTACTGGGGCGATGGCGTGTGTGCCCACAGAGAGGGCTCTGAGTGCCCAATCTGGCATGCGTGCCACAGGTTCGGCACCACTGTCCTATTCAATAATACTAATCATCACCATCAGACCCACCCATCTGATTGGGTTGCCCCAGTCATTCTGGATGGCTTTGAACATATATAAAAACATAAAAAATAAACATAAAAAACTTGCCTATTCAGGGCTGCCTTCAGATGTCTGTCTTGACAACTAAGTGCCTGAAAGAGGCCACATCATTCTCTACCAAAGCAGGGGGAAATGAGCTTTTCATTAGCTGATCATAGTGAGAGAGAAATATTTCATCTTTCATACAGTTGTTTGACACTGATGAATTTCACATCGAATGGTGCATTTATATACAACATGCGATTTTAAAATTCATAATTGATTAAAGGTCCCTTGGTTTTAATTATAATATGACGAGAGCTAGTATAATAATAATAACAAACTAATAATAATAATAATTTATTATTCATACCCCGCCCATCTGGCTGAGTTTCCCCAGCCATTCTGGGTGGCTCCCAATCGAGTGTTAAAAACAATACAGCATTAAATATTAAAAACTTCCCTAAACAGGGCTGCCTTCAGATGTCTTTTAAAGATAGGATAGCTGCTTATTTCCTTCACATCGGAAGGGAGGTGTTCCACAGGGTGGGCACCACTACCGAGAAGGCCCTCTGTCTGGTTCCCTGTAACCTCACTTCTCGGAATGAGGGAACCGCCAGAAGGCCCTGGGCGCTGGACCTCAGTGTCCGGGCAGAACGATGGGGGTGGAGACGCTCCTTCAGGTATACTGGGCCGAGGCCATTTAGGGCTTTAAAGGTCAGCACCAACACTTTGAATTGTGCTTGGAAACATACTGGGAGGCAATGAAGATCTTTCAGGACTGGTGTTATATGGTCTCGGTGGACTTATTTGCAAAGAATAATGCACCAATCATTAAATTTGGTGACTGTTCATGGCAACACAAAAAGAATGACTTTAAAAGCATAAACTACCTGTGGAAGACAACTGAGTGATGAGTTTCCATGTGTACATATGCTCAACAGCAAAAACTGAACTTTAACATCACAAAAATAGCTATTGGGTCTTCTGTCTAGGGAGCCATATTATTTATAGGGAAAATTATTTCACATATGATCAGCACTCAAATCAAAACAAACATTCTCCTGCAGACTTAGAAAGAAGACACCATTCATGAATCTGTCCTAATGAGAGATGTCATGTCTCTGAAATCTGAAAGCATCTCATAATTCCTTATTAAAGCAAATCATGTAATAGCAATTTGGGGGAGGAAGCCGGTGCTGTTTGTAAGCAAAACCTCTTGCAAAATATTATAAATTCCAAACCTTGTTTGGCTCAGATGCAGACCTAGAAGCTATCCCAGTTGGAACGGGGCCCACTATTGGGGAGCTGTCCAAATGGATCAGCTATTCTCTGCTGACACCGCTGACTTGCCTGATCAGACTACTGAATGGTCACTCCATGTGGTAATCATGTTTGCAGTGAGTACAGCAGTGTTATACTTCCTGAAGAAAGCACACAAAGTGTTATTGACAGACACCCATCCTTAAACATCAATGCAAGCATGCCTAGGAGCCCTGATTGCGCCGATGCACATATACAGATGGTTAAGGATACTCATTTACCATTCACATTTTCTCTGACTGCTGCAAAGAAAATGGCGTACAAACAAAACTGTTAATCACCCTTTGTTTGTGGTTGGATTCCAATTCTCCACCTGGTGTGTTGCTTTTGCCCTAGGTAGCACCAGTTGTCTGAGAGGAGAGCTTGGAGGTAATGCTTACTAAAGTCAAATGACTTAAACCAAAATAGCAAGTGTACTACTAATACTACTACTAATAATAATACAGTGGTACCTCGGGTTACATATGCTTCAGGCTACATATGCTTCAGGTTACAGACTCTGCTAACCCAGAAATAGTGCTTCAGCTTAAGAACTTTGCTTTAGGATGAGAACAGAAATTGTGTTCCGTCAACGCGGCGGCAGCAGGAAGCCCCATTAGCTAAAGTGGTGCTTCAGGTTAAGAACAGTTTCAGGTTAAGAACGGACCTTCGGAACGAATTAAGTACTTAACCTGAGGTACCAATGTAATAATAATAATAATAATTTATTTATATCCTGCCCTCCCCAGCCGAAGCTGGGTTCAGAGCGGCTAACAACAATAAAAGTAACACAGTTTACCTAAAATCACAATCAATTTCTAAAATCAATTCATTCTAAAATCAATTCAAAATCAAATTAAGGGCAACCATTGGGCTAGAGTTCTGTGAGGATTACCAAAGGAGGGGGTCAGACTGTGCCTTGGTCAAAGGCCTGGTGGAACAGCTCTGTCTTGCAGGCCCTGCGGAAAGATGTCAAGTCCCACAGGGCCCTAGTCCCTTGTGATAGAGCGTGCCACCAGATCGGGGCCATGGCTGAAAAAGCCCTGGCTCCAGTTGAGGCCAGCCTAACCTCCCTGTGGCCTGGGATCTCCAAAATGTTTTTATTTGAAGACCGTATGCAGCAGGATGAAGCGATACCTCTTTTCCAGGACCGTGCTACAGGTGACAACAGGTGGCAGTGAATCACGTGTTTGGGTGATTCCTTGTGAAATAAAAATCCTAGGCATCGAAAACTAGCTTATCGGTTGATGTGAAAATAAAATAGGGGAGATGTCTTGAGTTCCTTGGAGAAAATGTCGGGAATAAATGCAAGAGCTAAATTCAACGCTGTCTGTTAGTTTCATTAGCCTTTCTTTTGCATGGAGATAGTGGCACGGAGTGGCTTGCCTAAGGCCTCTTAAGGTTCGCAATGGCAGATGGAAGATTTGAATCTGAAACTTCTTTGCTCCTAGCTCAGAGTGTCAGGCACTATCCAAGGGCCAATGCATTTTTAATTAATACATTCAGAACTAAACACTGAACGAGCTGGATCAGTTTTGGTTGTCGGACACATCCAAACTCTAGGTTCTGTTTTGGTTTCCCCATCTGTCAAATGGGAGTAATAGCAATCTACTCTACAAGATTGTTTGCTCTGCCAGACATATTTTTTAAAGATGCTGTAAAGCACTTTGAGGGACCGGGTGGCACTGTGGGTTAAACCACAGAGCCTAGGACTTGCCGATCAGAAGGTCGGTGGTTCGAATCCCCGCGACAGGGTGAGCTCCCGTTGTTCAGTCCCTGCTCCTGCCAACCTAGCAGTTCAAAAGCACATCAAAGTGCAAGTAGATAAATAGGTACCCCTCCGGCGGGAAGGTAAACGGCGTTTCCGTGCACTGCTCTGGTTCACCAGAAGTGGCTTAGTCATGCTGGCCACATGACCCGGAAGCTGTACGCCGGCTCCCTCAGCCAGTAAAGCGAGATGAGCGCCGCAACCCCAGAGTCGGTCACGACTGGACCTAATGGTCAGGGGGCCCTTTACCTTTTAAAGCACTTTGAAGGCTACAAATGATGTGAAAATGGGCACTTGTTCATTTCATCTCAATTTTATGTATTGCACAAAATGACCCTCGTGGAAAAAGGACTTCGTGTGCCCTGCGTATAGCACAAATCCTTTCCAAAAGCCCGACTTAGGAGAGGGGGAGGGGCGGTCTATCCTTCAGTGGTGCAAAGAACATGCTTTGTATTCTGGAGGTCCCAAGTTCAGCTGCTGGCATCTCCAGATACAGATCTCAGGCAGCCGCCTTTGAAAGACTCCACCTGAGTCCCTGGAGAGTTGGCTGTCAGTCATACTACAGGACAATACCATGGTAGAGAGGCCAGTGATCTAGTTTTCGCATTGGAAAAACTTCGCCTATGCTTTTCAGAAGCATAGCTCTCTCCTACATGTGGGGTGGGGAAGAAGCCATTCCTGGGATTTAGGAAAGACCTCCAAAGCAAACAGGGCGTGAGGACAAGGAGCTGAAAGATCAAGAGGGAGCTACGTTAGGTATGCCCAAATCTGAATGGGGGGACACTTTTTGGAATGTGTTTCACATTGTTATTAATAACATTCCTGCTCATAAAAATCCAGAGTGCTTGCTTGCAGCAATAGCATCCTTTTTTTGTGGGAGAGTCTGGTTCAAAGTGGTTCTCCAGTAGTGATCGGGGAGGGGGGTAGCCCAGAAGGAAAGTGCTCCCCCCACACACTGATCACCCTATCACCCACCCCACCCCACTCCACCTGCCCATTCCTGCAGTTACTTGAAGAAAAGGCCTTTCCCTCATTTAAATGATTATTGACTCATAAACTGGGGCAATGACATAAGCATGCCATCTCAAGTGTGCTTCCTGAAAGAGGACTCCATCAAAAATCAACAGAGTAACTTCATAGAATAATAGAACTGTAGAGTTCGAAGGGGCACGAGGGTCATTGAGTCCAACCCCCCATTACAGAATTTTTTAATATACTTTTTGATACTTCAGAGAAAATACCTTCAGGGTGGCAGCATTAAAGTAAAATATACTGTGATTTCAGTTTTGGAAACCTTAACGTGTGAGACAAGGCCTATCATCTCACTGAAGCACATTTTGGCCATTTCGCGTCCCCTCCCCAATATCTCTCTCTCTCTCTCTCTCTCTCTCTCTCTCTCTCTCTCTCTCTCTCTCTCT
>JAXCMG010000069.1:3587792-3609436 GCA_034642415.1 Podarcis siculus
CATCCCAATGACCTACTTGTGAGCTTCGATGTTGTATCTCTCTTCACACAAGTGCCCATTAATGAAGCCTTGACAGCCATTCAAAACAAATACAATCCCCCCGAATACATCTTGGACCTGACCAACCACTGCCTAACCAACACGTACTTCATCCACAATGGACAAAGATACAAACAGATAGAAGGAGCACCTATGGGATCACCCCTCTCACCGGTCATCGCAAACCTGTACATGGAACACTTTGAAACCAATGCTTTAGACAAGTCAGAACACAAACCCAAACTTTGGCTCAGATATGTTGACGACACCTTTGTAATTTGGCCACACGGGAAGGAAAAACTGGACAGCTTCCTCACACATCTCAACAGCCTACACCCCAAAATACAATTCACTATGGAAATAGAAGCCAACAACCAACTTCCCTTCCTTGACGTCCTAATCTACAAAAAACCTGATGGCTCCCTAGGACACACTATCTACCGGAAAAAAACACACACCAACCGCTACTTACATGCACAATCACACCACCACCCTGCACAAATAAACTCCGTAGCCAAGACTCTCATCTCCAGAACCAAACGCCTGGCTGACAAAGACCACTTGACAACTGAGTTACAGAATCTCTCAAATGTGTTAATTGCCAATGGATACCAGCAAAACAGGGTTACGAAGCTAATCCAAAAAGAAACACCCCCCAAAAACCAAGACACAGAAGAAAACAATGGCATGGCCCTCCTTCCTTATATCAAGGGCACTACAGATAAAATTAGCAAAATCCTCCATAAACACAATATCAAAACAGCCTTTTGCGCCAACCAAAAAATAGCCAATATCCTCAGAAACCCCAAGGATAAAATCCAGTTGGAAAACCAAGGGGTCTATGAAATACCCTGCAAAGTCTGCCCAGCCACGTACATTGGACAAACAAACAGACGAATAAATGCACGTATCGCAGAACACAAGAATGCCGTCAAAAAAGAAGATAAAACTTCCTCTCTTTTCCAACACATGAAAGAAACAGGACACGAAATTAATTTTGCAGATTCCAAATTGCTCTCTAACATGGAACATCACCACAAGAGAATAATCATGGAAGCCATCGAGATAGAGAAACACCCTCACAACATGAACAAGCGTGACGACACATCCCGCTTGCCAGACATCTGGAAATTAGCCCTCCCCACAAAAACTGACACCAGATCCAGAGGCACACAGAACGCCATCACCAATCAACCACACCAGACCCAAACCCAGACCCTCTCCACAGATAAATTACAGACACCATCCAGTAGCCAAACCACGATGGCACCTCCGGATGCTGCACCCCCCTGCAATCCCTACACAGATCTGGCTGGCACAGGCCACAAAACCACAGCTCGCCCCTATACACGAAGCCAAGCCAGAGCACAACAAAGCAGTACAGCCATCTTCTCAGAAAAACTCTTCACAAAGTTCAAGAGGTCAAGACACAAAGGCTTTAGCAACTAATCCACACCTAATGACCCACCTAAGTGGTACTCAGGATATCACTCAAGAAATCACTCAAGATATCCCTCAAGCAATTAAGGAACAAAAGAAGAAAAGGCACACTAGCCTGGGAACTTCCTCTCTGCCCAGAACATTGGAGGCTATACACCACACCTCCTCAACAGTATTTATAGGAACTCAAACACTGAGATCCTGCTCTGTTCCAGTAACAAGAAGCCGAAAGCACCAGCCTGAAGATGACGAGTGAGACCTCGTCGAAACGTCGCCTAGACACCCCAACTTTTACACGGGAAGACACCCGAGGACACCAAAACCTGCATTCCTGTACCCGTGAAAATCTACGAAAGCAAATATATATATATATATATATATACATATATATGGATGCCCGATGGAAACAATGGCAGACCCTTAACTATAGACATGCTGCCAGTGCCTTTCTAATGAACGGGAAGCCTCCAATCTCTTTGGGTTAATAAGACACCTGTCCTGAAACTAACAGCCCTCTTGCTTTCTCCGAGGCTGCCACGGTGCTTAAACTCTTGATGAAGTTCTTGCTGTGCCAAAGGAACTGACTAACAAAGCCACTGAGTCAATTTAACCTGGTGAAACTGGGCCCTGTAGGCTGGGTTATCAGAGTTTTGTGTTGAGATAATTACCGCACTAAAGAGAGCATATGGGCTGTCAGGCTTGGCACATGGCCTGCACCAGCTGTTACCTGGGTGCTTTGGAAAAATCTACTGAACAGCACTTTGGATGCAGAACAGCTCTGTGTAAGTTTTCCAAGCTCTCTGCCGGGAGTTCTTCATCATAAATTTATTTCCTGTCGAGAAGGCTGCTTACGCCCAATACCTGGGAAACAAGTCGCCTCGTGTTCTGCAAGCGAGATAACCTGCCAACACATGGGTTTTTGTTTCTTGTTTTGCTTTAAGAAAGAAAGCTCTCGCCCTCTCTTGATTCAAACATAAAATAGTGATCATGTTAACTGGAAGCCTAGAGGAATATAGCATCCAGGAAACCATGATGGAGGGCACATCCCTCTTCCTCCTTCTGTGCTCACAGCAAAAAATAACCCTATTGGGCATGGCTCTAGGGCGGCTGGATCATGGCAGGCAGAGTACGGTAATTGTTTTGTCCCTGACAAGACATGCTAAGAAAGGTGGCCTGAGCATGGTAATGAGTCAGTTCTAATTACAAGTAACGAGTAGACCCTGAGCTTGAGGGATAGCCATTTCCAGATGTCAAGTTTGCCCCCATGGTGATCTCAAACACCAGAGGGCACGTGGAATGTCTGTTCAGCAGTTCTCCACTACTTCTGTTTGCTGGATATCACCCGAGACCACTTCCTATTGCAAAGGGAGGGGCCGCAATGCAACAGAGAACTTACTGTGCATGCAAAAGCCCCCAAACTGGTATCTCCAGTTTGGTTTACTTTTCTTTTGCAGGCATATTGGGTATGCGCAGTGCCCCAGGTGCAAAATTGTTAAGCAGTGCAAAATTTCAACACCCGGTGCTGCCTCTGTACAGCTGTGTACTTCTGTCTCTGGGCTCCATTGAAAACAGCTTCTCCACGTGAATGTCAGGGACTGGACTGAGGAGGAAGGGTGGAGACCACCTCCCCCTCATGAAACGTCCAGAGAAGAGGAAGACAGTACAGTGGTACCTCGGGTTAAGTACTTAATTCGTTCTGGAGGTCCGTACTTAACCTGAAACTGTTCTTAACCTGAAGCACCACTTTAGCTAATGGGGCCTCCTGCTGCCACTGCACTGCCAGAGCACAATTTCTGTTCTCACCCTGAAGCAAAGTTCTTAACCTGAAGCATTATTTCTGGGTTAGCAGAGTCTGTAACCTGAAGTGTATGTAACCTGAAGCGTATGTAGCCCGAGGTACCACTGTATAGATTAGGCATAGGCAAACTTAGTTTCCAGACCCTTGATCATCTTGGTTGCCCTCCTCTGCGCACATTCCAGCTCAGGCTTCCTCAACCTTGGCCCTCCAGATGTTTTGGGACTACAACTCCCATGATCCCTAGCTAACAGGACCAGTGGTCAGGGATGATGGGAACTGTAGTCCCAAAAACATCTGGAGGGCCGAGTTTGCCTATGCCTGGTATAGATTTACAACAGTGGTTTGCAGAAGGTCACAGCTCAGAGACAGAAGAGGGGCAAAGCTGGGAAATCATGGGAGAAGAGGAGGGGGGAAAACAGAGCTGGAACATCTGGCTGACTCATTATCACTAGAAAGCATTCCAGACCCCCCCTTCTCACAGAACCTGGCGAGTAGTAAAAGTAGGAGAGCAAAGAGTTAAGAGGCAAATGGCCTTAAGTAGCCACTGTAAGGGGGTGGTGCTGTTGACGATTGAGAAGGGAAGGGGGGTGGAGATTACTCAGAGCTCTGCCATTACTCCTAGAGGCAGCATTTCTAAGCCTCTCTCTGTGAATATTGAATAAAAGACTTGGTAAGAGCTTTTCTTCTCTATGTATCCCTGGCAGCCCACCATGGGGGGCATCAGATTTCCTGATGCCTGGCAGCGAACCAGGAAGCTACCTCTCCAGACAACGGAACAACTCTTCTTTTCTTATCTCTATGACTATGATCTCCTGGGTGACGCAGGTGCCATAATGCACATGTGTACTCCATCTGCTTCCCTCCCTCCTACATCCTTCTGTGCAGCCGTAGGTGTTGGCAACCCACGCTATACCACCGCATTTTCTTCATTGACCCTATCAGGATGTGCTTTAGTACTTCTTGAGTATGTGGATTGCAGAGGTTTATGAGCTAAATGTTATATGGTTGGGGGGGGGAGTATGTGAATGGGAATTGTATATGAAACAATTGCAGCAAAAAAAATTTCTCCAAACAGGTAGGCTCCAAAGAGCCATGCAACTGGTTCCTCACATCCCAAGGGCACTGGGATTGAGTTTGTCAGATGACAGCTCCTGATGCTACGCAGACAGCTTCTTTGAAAATGAAAGTGACATTTTGTTCATTTTTTTTTAAAAAAGCTTAATAATCCATGTTCTGTTGAATGCACTGCTGCTGCCAGAACACCACTGTCTGAGGTCGCCAAAGACCTGATTCTAAAGAAACAATCTGATGGATATTTTGTAATTTCCTCGATGTTGCACTTTCTTGCTGAATTGAGGAGGCGTTTTCCTTTTTAAGAAAACATAATCTAAGGTCAATTGCTGCAATTTCTCAAGCAATTAGGATAATTAGGTTCTTGTCTGTTCGAGAGCCCTGCAGACCATGCTGGGTTTGTTCCCATCTGATTCCAAGGAGCCAACAATACTGAATGAGTTTAATGAGGGTGGCACTAGATGTGACAAAGAGCATGGGGCTGCCCCATGTTGACTTCTGCCTTGTGCTACAGAGTGATGTTTGGGAATGTGCTCACATGTGTGTGTGCGGTTGTACCTCTGTTCCATATCAATGACGGCTGGTGGAGGGAGGAAAGCATGTCGTTTGGTGATGGGACATTACGCATTTCCATAACTATTGTGTGTGTGTTGAGACAGAGCTCTTGGCGGTCCAACTCCAGCACCGTACCTCCTTCCCAAACCACTCTTGCATTCCTAACATGCAGGCTGATTGGTGGTCCCAAAGGCTTCCATCTTAGTTGCAATATACAAATCTCACCACCTGACTTTAGAACATATTCAACTGACCCCCAAGGACCAATCCATCTTCACAGAATCTTAAAAAGATCTCAGGATCAGAGCAACTATCTCACTGAAAATTACTCGGGGCTTTTACACTCACCAGACTGCCCTCACCAGTCCTGGAAGGATACTTTTAAAAAGTCCCATATGCTCAGAGGCCTTGTGTCTGTTCATTGGGGGAGATAGGAAGCCCAGAGCACTTGTTCTTTAGATGTCCCTTTTATGAAGAGGCACGTAGTGAGACCATGGATCCCCTGCTGGTGAGGCTCGCTGACCTCCCAGAAAAGCAAAAATTTGACCTTTTCATGTTAGGCAAAGATCATAAAACCACCCGGATGGTCCCCAGATTCTGTGTACAGATCTGCAGGCATAGACCATCACCCAACCCAAACTAGTTCGTTAAGAAAATCCCCAAACTTGGTTCCATGGGTGACTCTGGGTCATCTCTCTGCAGTAGCTTATCTTAAAGTTTTAAGTGTCTATATGCTTATCGCATTTATTGTTGTACATTATTTTAAATGTTTGTTTTCCTTCTGGGATTGTACCCCCAAGTGTGTTTTATAAGCTGGTCTCTGACCATAATAAATTATCTATCTATCTACTCGGTCAGTATAAGCACCTGTTCATACACCCCCCACAACTGCCTTCAGAATTAGACCTCTGCTTGTCTTCCCCTTCAGAAGTTCAGGTGCTGCTTTTGAAATGATAATTCGTGCTCCTTGGATTGTGTTACACATTTCTGACCCTTACTGGCTCCCAGTACATTTCCAAGCACACTTCAAAGTGTTGGTGCTGACCTTTAAAGCCTTAAATGGCCTTGGTCCAGTATACCTGAAGAAGCATCTCCACTCCCATCGTTCAGCCCAGGCACTGAGGTCCAGCACCGAGGGCCTTCTGGCGGTTCCCTCATTGCGAGAAGCCAAGTTACAGGGAACCAGGCAGAGGGCCTTCTTGGTAGTGGCGCCCGCCCTGTAGAACGCCTCTCATTACTTTTTTTTTAAAAAAAGGTAATTATTGAGTTATTTAATTTCTCAACATCCTTTTGATACCATTTATGACATTCAAACCATAAATGACCTACTAAAAACATCATAGTCGAGGGCAATCCATTTCCTACCTATGATCAAGTGGGGACAATTGCCAGAAGTAAAACCAGCTTTCTGAGGCATTTGTTCCACCTGTTCTAAATCTCAATATGTCCTGCTTACAGCATGATCCTATGAAAGTTAATGCAGGTTGTCTGCTATATGCCATGGGCCATTACCCGTAGGGGGGAAATGTGCATAGGAACACAAAGGGGGATTTTTTTTTTAGCTGGAACTTGGAGAACTGAGTTCCCTTACCTTTTTAAAATTAAAGAATTATTATGTCTGGGAGGGCTAGAACAAATATACACCCAATGCTGAGCCGAAAATCCACCTATACCTGTAATCAATACCTATACCTGTAATCAATAAAGTTGTGGCCATTTCTAATCCAGATCACTGTCTTTTTTAAAATAGATTTGTTTATTTGGGTTTTTCAAATTAAAATTTGACAATAACATATCAACATACAATATAGAAAGAATCTCCTGGACTTCTCTCCTGCCCTTTGTGGGTCCCATTATTAGTCATTTCCTCCTGCATCTTTTCTAATAATCCAAATCTTTTGCATCTCCATTATGTCCAAAATTCTCCATTCTCCACTCCCACTAACGATTTTAACTGTTTACAATGTTTTTTTTTAAAAAAAGATTATAATTTTCCCCCATTCCTTATTAAAATTTTGATCTTCCTGATTTTTGATTCTTTTGGTCATTTTTGCCATTTCAGCATAATGCAGATCATTGTCTGCTTGAGTTTATTAATCAAATTTTACATTTATCCACTGTCTAGGGCGGGGGGAGAGGGGTGACCGAAATAAACAAACAAACTTCGTGATGAGTTACCCCCACCTTGTTTTTCAGGAGAAAAGCACTGGCTGAACACAGGAAACTGTCTTATACTGAGTTAGACCATTGATTGATTGATTGATTTTATTTCTATACCACTTTTCATTCAAATGAATCTCAAAGCGGCTTACAACCAATAGATAATAAAACATATTAGCACATCACGAATACAGCATACGTCATATAAAATAATTAACAAATGATCAATAAAACAGTTGCGATAATAATAAAAAACAAAACAGCAACTAAAGAATAAACTAAACCTCACAATTACGGCAAGTCATATGATTAACAAATCAAGGCGGCATTTAGAATCTATAAAATGATATTTCAAAAAATTAACTAAATAGCAACTAAAAATGTAAGCTAAGCACTTAAGTTCATTCACACACACTCTGCACCCCCATGACTCATGCCGTCTCCCCTTTAAAACAAAATGAAACTATACAGTAGGCATGTCCAACAGGTCAAACACGATCTACTGGTTGATCGTGGGGTGCTTCTGGTCGACCCTGGTCAATCTTTGGACCCTTAGCGATCTCTTACAAAAAAAAAAAACACAAAAAAGCAGCTCAACAACTCTGTCTCCCTAAAGAAAGTTCAACAACTCTGTTTTTTATACTGTGAGTAGATCACAGTCTCTTGGGAGTTGGACATGCCTGCTATACAGCAAACCAACAAGACGATAAATACTAATTGAAAGAATAAGAATTACATTTATTCTTAAACTAAGCTAATCCTCAGTGCCATCAAACGTCCATCCCTCCCACAACAGTGCAAAAAGAAAACATTTAAAGCATCATAGATTGACAAGTATTTTAAACATTATTTTTTTTAAAAAAATTAACATGCTCAGAGTAAGTGTGGGTCCCTAGGCGAGGTGGAAGAAGAAGAGTTTGGATTTGATACCCTGCTTTATCACTACCCTAAGGAGTCTCAAAGCGGCTAACATTCTCCTTTCCCTTCCTCCCCACAACAAACACTCTGTGAGGTGAGTGGGGCTGAGAGACTTCAGAGAAGTGTGACTAGCCCAAGGTCACCCAGCAGCTACATGTGGAGGAGCTGAGATGCGAACCCAGTTCCCCAGATTACGAGTCTACCGCTCTTAACCACTACACTACACTGGCTCTCAGTGCAGCAGGTACCGGTCTTCCCTCCACACTCCATTGGTCGATGTTGCTCAGTACTGCCTACATTGACTTAGCAGTGGTGCTTTGGGTTTCAGGTAGAATCCATCCCCTACTCAAGATGGAGTTGCCCAGGATTGAACCTGCGACCTTCTGCAAGCAGGGCTGATGTTCTACCGCTGAACTACATCCCTTCCCCACAGAGATTGCAGCCTCAATTTGCCTTGGGAAATTTATTTATAGAGAATGATGTCATCATACACAAATAGAAAGCTCAACCATCATTTTTTGCTTTTCAGAAAAACAACACCAAGAGTCTTCTGTGCTTTAGGTATGAAAGACACCGCGTTCGTTGAAGGTGCATGCTGATGAGCAGTTATGAGATTTTGCTCTTTTAAATATATATATATATATATATATATATATATATAATATAAATCACATGCTTTCAAAAACGTTAAGGACAATTAGGGAAATGTACGTGGATTTCCTGTGTGTAAATGGATTTCCAGGACTATATTCTGCAAGCTTGAGCAAATTAAGAGGAGGAGAGAGGGGAAAAAATCCCCCAGAAGAATCTTAATTCTTATCTATGGAAAACATTAAACTGCTAAGCACTAACAACTGGAATTAGTCCTTAAATCTCTAATGAGAATAATAAAACAAGCATGCAGTTTGTGCTGCAACTTGATAAGGCCTGAATTTACTTGCTGCTAGGAAAAGTTCCTGATCCAGCAGTATGGCTTTTTTGCTCCCTGAGGTACAGGAAACAATATCTGTCCTTTAGGAGCATCCTCTGTGGTAAGCATTTCTTATCTGTGCTATCAAAGGACTGAGATAGCAGTGTAATATCTAGTAACAGCAGCTTTATGAGAAGATCCATTACTGATTTAAATCAATCTAAGGCACAGGCTTCTCTTTAACCCGTTCAGATCAGAACTGATCTTCCGGCAACACTCTCGGCTTTGGCCAGGAAAATAAACCCGAAGCTCCACAGGGCAGCCCTGTGCAATCTCTACTCATAAGTAAGCCCTGCTGGAGTCAATGGGCATTACTCCCAAGTAAGTGTGCATAGCATTGCCCTGGAAGCATGCACAACTGCATTTTCTCATGTTTATCAATTATTGGCCTTGCCTTTCTCATTTCTATCCTTCTCTTCCCTCTACTTCTTGTCAAAGTTTAGGTTGTAAGCTCCTTGGGGCAGGGATCTCTCTCGTCTGTTTGTTTGGGTACATGTGTTACTCCGCGTCAGTGTGTATGTACCTGAATGGGGGAATAAAACGATGAGATGCATGAAATAAAAAGAGCTTGGCTAAATGTTTCTCCTGAGCGAAACCAAAAATTAAAGAAGGGATGCAATTTTCCCCCTTATGGCAGAAAGATCAATTCGAAACCAAACCTATCACGCTGTGTGAAACGCAACTAGCAGCTCAGATCCATCCATCCATCTAAGTGGTGGGATCTACACACAAATTTAAAATGTTCTGAAAATGGTTTTTTTAAAGCGTTTTTTAAAATGCATTGAATTTTCCATAAGGCTCACCATCGCCATCTAGTGTCACATTGCGCATTGCACTTAAAACACACTTGAAACGTCTGCATTGTAAAAAGCTCTTCATCCGCCCTGTATGTGCTGGTACGACAGGTTGTAGAAAGTGGCCCTGTGTACATTTAGCATGGTGCTAATCTGGTATCAGTCCATATATATATATACAGTGTGAACTGTGTATCTCCATAGATTTATTTGGTACAGAAGATTATTGTTGCAGTTATGATTATTTTCGTACCCGTAAAGTCCAGGGTGGAGTTCCGCAATTTAGAAGTGCAAAATTAAAAGCAGATTAAAACATATAAATGATGGTAATGGTGATCCTATTATTGTTGATAGCTGTTTTCCAATACCATCAGGGAAAAGGCTATCAAAATGTTAAATAAGGATTGTATTATTTTCATTTTAAAACATGAAGTTTGTCTACCTGAATAGCTATACAAAAAAACTGCTTGGTTGCTCTGCTTTACTGAAGTAAATCAGCAGAACATTTAAGATTACACCCCCTCAGGAAAATTCAGCCACACACACAAACAAAAATCTATCACCATTTTAGGTAGTATCCTGTCAATAGATTAGGTAGTATAACTCTGGGTGATTTTGACTGGGTTTGAATTAATGAAACAAGCACTTCATCTATAAGGCAGAGCACATTATCAAATAATAATTATTTTTTAATCACATAAAATATCAATGTTGTATCAAAGTTTTAGTTGCCTTGTAACTTCTGCATTTCTAAACTGGTAATTATTCTATATACAAAGCATCCACACCATTTTGTTATGCAGCTAGAAAATGCATCTGGAAATCAAGAGGGAGGAAATAATACATTTAGAAAGACAGAAAAAGTCCATGCCTGTGTTTTCTATTTTGCTCAATATGCTATCTAATTATTATTATTATTATTATTATTATTATTATTATTATTATTATTATTATTTTGTTATCTCTGTTCCTCCTATTCCATTGTGCTTCGGATAGAACCCCACTACACTAGTAACTTGTTAGTCTCTATACAATTAGAATGTGGTGATACTGTATGATACTATATTTATACAGCTGCTTGAATATAAATTTATATCAGGGAAAAGGCTAAATCTTCTCTCGCTTGAGATTAAGCACCCTTAATTAGCACTGAAATTCCATACATGTCTCCTTAGAAGTAAATCCCCCTGAGTTCAATGGGGCTTATACGCTCACTCCTGCAAGTGTGTAAAAGGATTGTAGAGTAAAATAGGTTGCCTCTTAAGAACTAGAGATGAGAGTTAAATCCCTGCTGGCCTTTATTATATGAAAACACACATATGAAACAGAAGGTGGGGAGGAAGCATGGGTGTGTAACTAGTTGTCTTAGAATATGGGTGAGGATGTGCTTTTAAATGTACATCTAACTGAGAGCAACTCAGTTGGGTGAAGATTTCACAGCTCAAGCATGGCTCAATATCCAGCAAGCATGACCCATGTGTAGGATGGCTTCTACACACACATCTCCCTAACTAGATCGGGGCGAAAGTAATAAATGCAGTTATGAGAGGCACACAGCTTCTAGAAATACATAGGTGGTAGAAGATTTAAATTCCATTTTCCAAAACTATGCCCCCAAAAAACCAGTTCCAGGGCCCTTTCACATTTGGGCCATTTTCATAAACAAATACGAAAGTCAGAAGAGATCATTACTTTGCAAGGACAAAATAACAGGTTATCGTGCTTCACTGATGATCTGCAAGGTTTTTATTCTCTGTGACTTACGCTGAGATTTCACCCCACCCCCTTGATTAGGAATCAGCAACTCTATGTATGTAAAAGATTACCTGCAACTATTCTAAATCATGCATACGTTTCAGGTCAAGACATATTTCTGCGATTTCCTCTATCATATATGAAGTCTGCTCTTGAGCTTTCGTGTTTACAGAAAAGTCCGTCTCCCGAGCAAAATGGGCCTGAATTAGTTTGCATAAGACTGCAAGCTTAGGAACTGATCCTGATTTCCATATATTTTCATTTGATTAGGAATTGATAGTATCTGAGGCATAGAGTGCCCGATTCTGGTGAAAGCAAACTTCTGTTCCCAAAGTGTTCCCACTGAAAATTTAACCATATACACAAACTTGTTTCTTTCCCTGCACCCTAACCTTTTCTGAATAAGAAGCATTATAAAATAAACACAATCCCTGCAATTGTTTGAAGTAGCTTCCAGTGACCACAACTATGAATGATATTCATCTGTTCTAATATTGCCTACATTCAAATCCATAGACTCACAAAAGGCAGACATGACTGCCATGACCATGCTTTTGAGAAGTGCCAGAACAGCTTCAAGAAAGTGAAGTTCCCGAGACAAATGAAATAGGTCAAAAGGTTTACTGGGAGGCTGCAGCAACAGCAACATCCCTTAAAAAGGACAGACTCACCCAGAATTATAAGGTTTGGTAATGCTCCATTTCCTAGATCTGTACAGAATGTCTGATTCCCTGCAAAGAGCAATTCAATATTTACTCAAGTGATGCAGCTGACATAATATTATGTTGGCTTTCCTCGTGGTTTTACCATCCAGAACAAAAAGGTTCAATTGCTGATGAGGACAGCACCACACAGTTAATAATGGACTTAAACTTTTCTTCGAGGGATGTATCAAATTGATCTAAAACAAAATGCGCTGCGAATCCATCTTTCACTTTCAAAAGCATATTTAGAGAACAGCATAAGAATTCCAGCTTATCTGTTTCCAGAATAGGCTGAAATGTAAATAATCTCTACTTTTAGATTTCCCTGGAACATACTTCTAGAAGGAGAGCATGTTTTCAATGTCGGGTCATTTTTCAAAAGTAGAACTGGTACACTTTATAATGATGCGTTTGAATAATTAATATTTCCACGATTAGCATCAAAGGAAATTATTTGGGCCTAGAAAACATATGATAGGTCTTTACCAGCCTTTTGTGGACCAAAATCTCAAAGAGCCTTAAGGACGCAACACTAAATTCATGAAAAGTCATTTTGCCCCTGAAGTTGAGCTTTCTGATATATGAGCCATTGCATAAGTTTTTCTGAGTGGATCTGAAACAATATTTTGTCCACTTCCAAGCTCATAAAAACAGCGCGGCATTACAATTAACAATATTAAAACATTTGTGTTATGCTCCCTATTCAGCTTCCTGTTTTCAAATGTGATTTAGCTAGGGAGATATTGACACTGTTTCTTCAGTCTGAAGGAAGAACAATTCTTTCCAGAGAGTACCATCTGTGCAAATTAGCTCAGAGATCTAATTTCTCTCTCCCCCTCATTCCCTTTCACTCTTTCTCCTAAAGCAGAGTAGTTAAGCAATCGGTCCAGCAGCTACATGGAAAATAATTGCAATCAAGTCCTGCTCACTTGTCCCATGAAGCACTTGCTAAATGAACCCAAGTTCCAAAATACCAGACTCCATCAAGTCCCGACTATTACACGAGTCGACAAACCGTCCTCTTTTGCAAGCCAGAAAGTGCTCAGTGCAGAACTGCATATAAGATTCAAAAGTCTGATTCACAGCAGAACAAAGCACACACACAAACCACTTCATGTCATTTAAATCTCACACTGCCACCCTTTGCGCTGACTTGATTACAATCAAGTCAGAATAACCTCACTTCAGCCGAGCAATTATCCCATTTTATTTGCTATATGACATCAGACGATCATTCCAGGCCAAACTCTCTAGCAACAACTAATTCATGAGGGCCTTGTAAAATGCGAGGAGGAAGAAGGTGTTCTATTAAAACGTTGCTTTAAAGCCCTTTCAGCAAAAGAGGGACAGTGGCAGATGCTACCGATACATTTAAACAGAAGGGGGGGGGGAATTCATAACCCAATTAGCACTTCTGCAACACAGTTATGAATCTATCCCAGCCATGTAGTCCAGCCTGCAGCTGCTGCTATTTCCAATTTCCAGTTTATGGAAATGTTTGTGTTGTTGTAGTTGAAAAAAAAGAAAACAGCACTCCCTTTTAATTTTGTCAAAAACTGAATAAGATTAGTTCTTTGCAATTAGTCCTTCCCCAAAGTAGAAGAAGCTATGGAACATGCTCCGAGTTAAATCAAGTTGAGACAGCGTAATAATGATGTCATTAAAGTGCCGAGCAGAACGGGAATCAGACAGTATTGGAGCGGAGCTGCAGACATAAATCTGGAAGAACTTTTTTTTTTTTTTTTTTTGGCTACATCCTCAGACTTACCTTGAAAAGATATTGAGGAGCTCCAGTGATGCAAGTCGAACTGAGATGCCCTGCAAAGGAGGTGTGCAGGCTCGCAGACCTTGTTAGATAGGCCCTATCGATGCCTCCCTTCTCCAGCGAAGGAAGGAATGTGGCATTCAAAGGACGATGCACCGAGAGGAATCGTTTCAAAAAAGGAGCGCAGAGCCGGAGAACAAATAAACCTTAGTGCTAACCACAAATATATATATATATATATATATATATATATTTAAAGAAGGGAGAGGAGAGGCTATGGTGGGGCTGCTCAAAGCCTCTTTGCCGTGCTGAACGAAAGCAATCCCTAAGACTGAATGGGTAATGAGATCCTGGCTCCTGAGATTTTAGCTTTCTTAATCATGTTCATAATTAATTCAAGAACATTGATAATTTCATTACATTCTTTTTGTCTTATCAATAAATGATGTGCCTGCACTTTTGGTCCTGTGTACAGGGAGAGAGGAGATGCTTTGGGTAATATTGCACCAGGAAGAGAGAGAGAGAGAGAGAGAGAGAGAAAAGTATGCTGTGCATATTGGCGAAATGTATTTATTAATATAGATAATTCCGAAATGTGGAAGGGCTAATAATGGTCACTGAGCACAGGACCCTATCCTCAAAGCGTGATGACACGGGGCTACAAATTATTCATAAGCAGGAGATACTTAAACAGAAAAAGTAATGCCAAAAATAAAACCACTGGCTAAGAAAACAGAAGCGAGGTGCAGCCCAAGCTACTCAGACTATGGTTCACAACAAGACTTCTAAGCACCCAAATACTGTATCTTTAAAACAGTTCAGGAATACATTGAAACATAGCATCTAACACATCGCTGCTACCTGGAATGTCTGTGCTTTCAATGAGTCATCCTGAAGGCATTTTATGGAAAGTTTGACTTGCCAACAGAAAATATATACCACTAAGAGTGCAATTCTTTGTACGTCTACTCAGAAGTAAGGGGAGTTATGTCCAGGAGGACAGACTTAATCATGCACTGTTCCCTTCATGCAATTTTAAAATATAATTAATTGCTTCTAAATTTTTTTTGACAAGGCTGATCTCACTTTCCAATAGATTTTATCACATAGGGCGAGATAAAATTGGAGAATTCTGGTAGGTACCGTATATCTGTTTGCTTCTCTCCACAGGGAATGTGTGGGGAAATGTGTGAGTCTGAAGCCTTCTCTTGACTGTTCCCCAGGTAGAATTTTGGGGATGGAATAATACCTGGGCAAGCCCAGTGAGTGCTTTAAAATCCTAAGGATCCCTGTTTGGATATAACTTCCACTGATCACAAACCTATGTGCTTATTTAAGGAGAAGAAAGTTCCTTGAATTCAATGGGGCTTATGCCCCAAGAAATGTGCACAGGATTGCCAATGGAATTATCCAAGGATAAAGGGGACAGGACCAGGCTGCAAACATTGGATTGGGTCCAGGCTTAGTCATCCTTCAAGTAGATCCACTGAAATCAATTCACCATGTCTACTCTAAACCTAAGTCTGGATCCATTAAATGTTCTTAAGCTTTAAGAACATTGGGTTGTATTCAACATAGCACTAAGGAAATTGTTCCATCAGCACATGCAATTCTACTTTCCTGATGGAACCATTTCCCTTTTGCTCCCCTACACACTGTTCATTCAGCAGTGGAGTGGGATGTCTCCTGACCCTCCAGAGCAGATTTGGGTCAGGGGGGATGGGGACAACACGTGAGGAGAACATAGGGGGAAATCTGTTGTTCCAGCAGGAATCATTGCCCTGGCTTATTTGTTTATTCAAATACTTATAATCCACATTTCCATAAAGTAATAATCCTAATCCTAATTTTCTTATTTACACCCCACCCATCTGGCTGGATTGCCCCAGCCACTCTGGGTGGCTTCCAACACACATAAAACATAATAAAATATCAAACATAAAAAACTGCCCAATACAGTGGTGTCTTCAGGCGTCTTCTAAAAGTTGTGTAGTTCTTTATCTCCTTGACATTTGATGGGAGGGTGTTCCACAGGGTGGGTGCCACTGCTGAGAAGACCCTCTGCCATGCAACTTCACTTCTTCTGGAAGGCCCTCAAACTGGATTGAATGCTGGGGGTGGAGACGTTCCTTCAGGTATACAGGGCCGAGGCCATTTAGGGCTTTAAAGGTCAGCATCAACACTTTGAATTGTGCTCCGAAACATACTAGGAGTGTATATCCTAGATCCTTTTAGGACCAGTGTTATATGGTCCTGGCAGCTGCCCCCAGTCACCGGCCTAATAGCCACATTCTGGATTAGTTGGACTTTCTTAATCACCTTCAAAGGTAGCCCCACATAGAGTGCATTACAGTAGTCCAAGCAGGAGATAACCAAAGCATGTACCACACTGTGCACAGGCAGGTAGGGTCTCAGCCGGATGGTGCTGGTAGACATCTTATAGCATACAAAATGTAATAAAATTAGTCTGTAAGTATCCACAAAAAGCAACTATAGGCTGACTTCTGAAACTGCTGGACAGCTCCTCTGCTTGGCTCAGAAAAGTTAAAAAATACAGTGACTGGGAACATTTTTAGACAGGACAGCGAGCTCAACTGTTCTCTAGTCTTGCACAATATGACTGCTTAATGTTCAGAAGTATGACATATACCTAAGGCATCTACACCACAAAATTAAACTGATGTCACAGTTGTTCCCACTCTCTCTCAGAATTGTAGCACTTCGAGGGGATAAGAGATTTCTAAGAAATCACCCTGACTGCGTTACACTTCCCAGTATCCTTTGGTGAAACCATGAAGTAAACTGGTGCAGAATCTATGTAAGTTGTACACCCTGCACGTTTACACAAAAAGTAAGGATACCAAAAGGAAATAAAGTCCTGGATTATTAACGAAAAAATGTCCCCCTTTTTGGTCAATGTAGGCAACGTTGGCTGGGTGTTGCTAGACTCCAAATCCCATCAGCCCCAAGAAGCATGGCCAATGGTCAGAGATTATGGCGACTGTAGTCTAGTTGCATCTGGAGAGTTCTGCTGGATCAGACCTCTGGCCAATTTCATCTAGCATTCTGTTTCCAACAGTGGACAGCAAAATGCTTCCAGGAGACCCGCAAGCAGACATCCTGAACCAGTTGTTATTCCCAGGAATCTGTTATTCAGAGGTATGCTCTCTTTGAACATGGAGGTTCCAATTCATTATCAAAGCTATTGGGAGGCCTTTCTCCCGTGGATTTTGTCTCATCCTTGCGGTGCAAAGAAGTATCGTCTTTCGTATGTCCTGAACCTGTTGCCAATCAAAGTTTATGTAGATAGGTATGATTGTTTCCCTCCAAAGTATCTGCATTTACATTTGTTTCGGGGGCATCGTGTATAATACGAAGTCGTTCTCACATCTCCCACTACAGAATCACTTAGCGAAGCAAGCTGTTGCCCAAGACATTGATGCATAGGATGTAGATGATCCATACACTGGGTGAATTTATCAGTAAATCGTTGACTCCATTTCCTTCCCTAAGGAACCGGACCTGCCTGCACAAAAGAACTCTTTGTCAGGACCACCATTAAAGGATTAATATTGGCAAAACATTCAATTTTGATTTGCTCCCATGGAAGTTTCATAAGGCATAATTTGATAAGTCAGAAAGGCACGGATTTCATCCTCCTGTTACAAATACGTTCACTCTCTTCATTTGTCCTAACTGAAATAGTTTCCTGATGAACTTGACTTGCAGCACTTTGGTTTCATCACAAAATATCGCCAGGTATTCACAAAATACCAATGTTCAACATTTGGAATCAGCTTCTTGGTGTCATTCACCATTTTCCCATTAATAACTTTAAATTTCACTCCGCTCACATCAAAGCTCACAAAGCATCAGTTAAATTTCCGCTGCGCTTCAAGAGCTTCTTTTAACTAATGCTAAAGGGGTGATTATCCCAACATAAAATATTAAATTGATACATATGGTCATTTTCGTTCAGCTCGCTATGACCTACGCAAGTGACATTTGTCTGAAGTATTTTTAACACCAAAGGCAATCAATAATTTTGACGTCACAGAAGCCAAACACTACATCAAGCATAACTCAATATTTTAAACTGTTCTGTTCATAAACCATAGTCTTTGCTTTTGTGAAGGATCACGTAGCAGCATTTCCATAGCAATACCCCATGCAACTTGCATGATACCAGATTTTAACTGATAGTTAAAATAGTTAAGAAAGAAGGAAGGAAGGAAGGAAGGAAGGAAGGAAGGAAGGAAGGAAGGAAGGAAGGAAGGAAGGAAGGAATTCTGCACAATGTATATTTTTCATCAAGACACTGTCAGGAAGACTATTGTGCCTTGTAATCAGGGGCTGAACTAGATGAACTTTCGGCCCCTTCCAATCCTGCGGCTCTATTATATTGTATTTAAAACCTAGCCTCATAATGCAGTGGTTTTCAACCAGGTGTGGTGATCACACAGGGTCCCCGGACGTTTCACCATCTATTGATCCCTGTGCCACCACTTTATTTCTCGCTGCCACCACTCAGGCCCTACCTGGGACAATACTGAGTCCGGTCAGGGTTAAATTGGAACATAAACTTCTGTTTATTTATTGCAGTTTAACAAGGGAGTGGTTTCATAAACGGTATCAGTCCATTACAGTCATGGGTTGCCTATCCAGACCTATAACTTCTGCTACCTGCTTTCACTCACTAAACCACCTCTCAGATATTTACTTGTCTTCCTAGCCCCTAACTGTTCCTGACTCAGCTTATTTTGCTACACTAACTCAACCTACCCACAGACTCTATCCCAACTCACTCCCACTCCAACCAACCACTCAACTCCCAACAAACTCCTCAACCCTCCCAGAGCTGGTTTTATAGTCCCTCTGACTCCGCCCCCGGGTCCTGATTGGGTAACCTGTTTAACTATTTCACCTCCAGCACTCTCTCATATGTTAACGTAACACCAGGTGACTCTCAAAGGGTAGCAGTGTTTTGATTTGTGCGTTTTTTTCTGGGAAGGGCAAATTGGATAGGTCTGCACTGACGTGTGAACCAAACTGATCTTCTGCCCCATCCCCACCATGATGCATGAACATGGCCCATGCGGGTCCCACCATTCATTTGGAAGCCTTAGGACAGAGCCTGTGGTTATATTTTGATGTATGTGCAGCACCTAATTAGCGAGGGCACTCTAGAACTTACTAGCGTTAATAAAGCCAGACTATGGATTTCAGTACCTTAAAACTCCCCTGAATTAGTTCCACCTCATTCTGCTACATGTGTAGATCCAGCCACAGCCTAGAGGGTACAAGGTGGCAGAGACAGGCGGTTGGAGAGAATGAAGTAGAACATTTGCCAGGCTGTCATTTTATAATGCACTATATCCTGTATCCTTTAGACCCAATTACTGGCTCAGCAGTTCTCAATTCTCATTTCCTTACCTGAAGCATGTTTTTT
Source organism: Podarcis siculus (assembly GCA_034642415.1). NCBI lineage: Eukaryota > Metazoa > Chordata > Lepidosauria > Squamata > Lacertidae > Podarcis > Podarcis siculus. The sequence continues at coordinate 3,607,211 of JAXCMG010000069.1, forward strand.
TTCTCCCCCTCTTTCTCTCTTGCCTGTCCTTCAGGGCAAATTATCAGAGGCATATTTGCCTGTTGGCACGGAGAAAGGATTTACAGCATCCGCGCTAATATACATGATGGTAGCAGTTTTTGCTGCCAGCTATCAGAAATGAAGCACAATTTGGAGCGCACACCAAAATCCCGGCCGAGTACAAATAGGCTCCCACTGTACTCAAGGGGGAGAGAGAGGAGCAATGGTCGTACAGACTTGGAACTGACAAATGCAATAGCAAGAATTGTAAGGATGGGCATGGGCAAAGCAAAGGGAGAATCGACTAATTAGGAAAGGCAGAGGTTGAGGAAAGCATCAGGCTTTCAGAGAAAGCCTCGCACAGACAATGCCAATAACAGACCTCAGAAAAATAGCAAGAATAGTACCATTGCACTGCAATTTTTATTTTATGGTGTGTGTGTTTTTTATAAGCTACCATGAATGGAGGTCTGTGCATTTGCAACACAGGTGAGATATGGAATTTTTGTCTAAGCAGCTCTAAGTCAATCCTCTTTCATTTAGTAAGTATGTAGCACCAAGCATTTGTACAGTGGTATGAAAGCACGTCAAAGTGCAAGTAGATAAGTAGGTACCACTCCGGTGGGAAGGTAAACGGTGTTTCTGTGTGCTGCTCTGGTTCACAAGAAGTGGCTAAGTCATGCTAGCCACATGACCCGGAAGCTGTACGCTGGCTCCCTCGGCCAATAAAGCGAGATGAGCACTGCAACTCCAGAGTCGGTTACGACTGGACCTAATGGTCAGGGGTCCCTTTACCTTTTTACTTTGGGTTACGAACTTAATTCGTTCCGGAGGTCCGTTCTTAACCTGAAACTGTTCTTAACCACTTTAGCTAATGGGGCCTCCCGCTGCCGCCGCACCACTGGAGCACAATTTCTGTTCTCATCCTGAAGCAAAGTTCTTAACCCGAGGTACTATTTCTGGGTTAGCGGAGTCTGTAACCTGAAGCGTCTGCAACCTGAAGCATCTGTAACCCGAGGCACCACTGTATAGCCCTTTCACGTGATCAAAGCACTACACATTCATGCTCCAGTTTTGATCCTTGGAAAAGGGGGCATGGCGGGGTGCTGGGCTCAGAAGCTTCATGAATACCAGAAGAAGACCTCAAGAACACTATTACTATAAGATAACATAGGAGACTGCCTTATATTTTTCATACTTTTGGTCCATCTAGCCCAGTGCTGTCTACACAGAGTGGCAGTCACTCTCCAGGGTTTCAGAAAGGGACTTTTCTCAATTGAATTTAGGACTTCCGCATACCAAGTGTGGGTTCCACTGCCGAGCTATAGTTAGGTTAAGCTGAGAGTCACCCAAGATCATCCAAGAAGCTTCTTGCCTAGCGGGATTTTGAACTCAGCTCTGACACTGACACTACTATTCCATGCTGGATATACTTTGGATTGTCTAAATCCTTTGCATATTTTTCCACGTACTGGTAGCTAAGATAGTTATAAACTACATGTCGCTCAGACCATTTGCAAAGAAATGCAGGTGCGAGATTGTGTCTCCCTTGTTCAGATTCAGCCAGTTTCAGCACAACATGGTCCTTATTTTGAATAAAGTTAGGAAAATGCCTTTGCCTATCAGTTTGCTAAACTATGACCTTTCGGGATTTCTTTCTTTTTAAGATGTAAATTGTACAAAATCCCAACTTCAGGGCTCAGCTGAAGAATGGAACTCCCCTCTTCTCAAAGATGGATTTTAAAAGTGCTTGTTATCTTTAATGATTATGACAACCAATCCGTGTGAATTTGTATAGTTAACACACACATGCACACCTTTTCAACTTAATGCTGTGTGCACTTCATTTTTCACTGAAGAAGTAGCATGTTCCTAGACCCCATGGGCACATAAGGTAACTTGGAAGTGTATCTATTTGGCATCCTGGTGCTCAGAGGTTGTTTCCAATTTGCCAACACTTTGATTGTACCCTAGCTCAGTCAATGCATTGTAGCAGAGGTTTCCAACCTTTTTGAATCAATGGCTCCCTTAACCAACTACTGACGTTTAGAAGACATCTGAAGGCAGCCCTGTTTAGGGAAGTTTTTAATGACTGATGTTTTAATGTATTTTAAATCTATTGTTGGAAGCCGCCCAGAGTGGCTGGGGAAACCCAGCTAGATGGGCAGGGTAGAAATAAATTATTATTATTATTATTATTATTATTATTATTATTATTATTATTAT
>JAXCMG010000069.1:3615630-3642491 GCA_034642415.1 Podarcis siculus
TCCTACTCCATAATTAAAAAAATATTATTTATACCCCACCCATCTGACTGGATTGCCCCAGCTACTCTGGAGGGCTTCCAACATATATAAAAACACAATAAAACATTAAACGTTAAGAAAGCTACCCTATACAGGGCTGCCGTCAGATGGCTCTGGGGTCAGATAACTCCATACCCTCCAACATTTCTCCAATGAAAGTAGGGACAACCTACCATACCCTCCAATATTTCTCTGATAAAAAAGGGACATCCTAAGGAAAAGCTGGACATTCTAGGATCAAATCAGAAACCGGGACGATGTCTGTAAATCTGGGACTGTTCCTGAAGAATAGGGACACTTGGAGGGTATGGAGTTATACAACCCCAAGCCAATGAGATAAGTAATTATACAACCTTTAGAAGACATCTGAAGGCAGTCCTGTATAGGGAAGTTTTTAATGCTTAAAGTTTTGTTAAGTTTTTATACATGTTGGAAGCCACCCACAGCGGCTGGGGCAACCCAATCAGATAGGTGGGGTATAAATAATAAAATTATTATTATTGAATGGGACATCCCTATTTTCACTGGAGAAATGTTGAAGAAGAAGAAGAAGAAGAAGAAGAAGAAGAAGAAGAAGAAGAAGAAGAAGGGGAGGAAGAGTTTGGATTTGATATCCCGCTTTATCACTACCCGAAGGAGTCTCAAAGCAGCTAACATCCTCCTTTCCCTTCCTCCCCCACAACAAACACTCTGTGAGGTGAGTGAGGCTGAGAGACTTCAAAGAAGTGTGACTGGCCCAAGGTCACCCAGCAGCTGCATGTGGAGGAGCGTAGACGCGAACCCAGTTCACCAGATTACAAGTCTACCCCTCCTAACCACTACACCACACTGGCTCTCATGCTATGAAGGGCATGCTATGGACTCAGGATATGCACAGCAGTCACAGAATATAGTGACCCCCACCTCTGTTGTTGACTTTGGAACCCCCTTTCTTCCTGCAAAGCAACACAGCAAATATTCCATTGACGGTGAGGAAAGGGAGTAACAGGTCTGTAGTCAAAGAAAGAAGCCACTTGCAAGGATCTCATGCTCAGTGTTCGAAACTCCCATTGTTCTAGGCGCATTTTGCGACAGAGAATTTCATTAGCGTGAGCAGCTTCTGAGCTCTGTGCGAAGTACTGCGCCGAAGATTTCGGCTTAAAACTGCAGAGTGGAAGGAAAGGGGGACCTTTTTCTGCCTCCCCACTTCCAGCTACTCTCTGAAGACTGGAGAAGAGACCCTCTTAAGAATATTAGACCATGTGCAACACGAACGTAATATTTTATCTGCAATTGATTCATTTTCAGCTTTGTATTCTTGTCATATAAAAAAGTGTCGTGACGTTAACATTTCAGAGTGCTGGTGGTGAAATAGTTAAACAGGTTACCCTATCAGAAGCCAGGGGGGTGGAGTCAGAGGGACTATAAAACCAGCGCTGAGAGGGGCGAAAGGAGGAGTTCGTTAGGAGTTGGGTGGTTGGTTGGAGTGGGAGTGAATTGGGATAGAGTCTGTGGGTAGGTTGAGTTAGTGTAGCAAAATAAACTGAGTCAGGAACATTTAGGGGCTAGGAAGACAAGTAAATATCTGAGAGGTGGTTTAGTGAGTGAGAGCAGGTAGCGGAAGTTATAGGTCTGGATAGGCACCCCATGATTGTAATTGACCGATACCGTTTATGAAACCACACGCTTGTTAAACTGCAATAAATAAACAAAAGTTTATGTTCCAATTTAAACTGGACTCAGTATTGTACCAGGTAGGGCCTGGGTGGTGGCAGCGAGAAATAAAGTGGTGGCACAGGGATCAATAGACGGTGAAATGTCTGGGGACCCTGTGTAATCACCACAAGAGTGCCTAGGCATTCCATGGCCTAGGTTTAAGGTGCCATTGAGCTCCTAGCTTTCCTATCTAAGTTTCTAACACTGCTCTCTCTCTCTCTCTTTTTTCTGGTGCAGCTGCTCTGTAAGGCCTCACCTCAGAACTATACACTGGAAGAACTTCTGGAGTGGTGAAATATTTTATATTATGTTAATAATTATGTAACAAAAGATGGTCGTGTGAAATAATCTTAAACTTCAAGCCTACTGGGTTCCACTTCAGCATAATCTCTTGCGTTGGTAATGTCTGCCAGCATACAGCGAAACAGAAGTAGTAAAGGATGAGTAAAGTATGTGTAAATATGAAATAGTAGAGGCAGAAACAGCAGTTACTGCAGACAGAGTTATCACTGATGTACAGCACAAGAATGACAAATATATGCAAATATGCATAATTTATTCACGTCGTAGAATTCCACTTGGCCCAGAATTCGTTGATGTTCTTGTTTGCATAGCTCTTCCTGAGTATAACTATGTTTACGCATGCAACTTTGTGCTGTTGTTGATGCAAATATGTTTAGGATCAGGTGTTCTCACAGCATGGATTGGTTGACATTCATCTTTTTAATCATTATTTTTTCCCTCTCTGTCGATGGCAATAAAATAAGCATGGGCAGCCTCCACAATGTTGCAAAACAGAACATTACATTGAAATTGCTGGCAGATACATCAGTGCAAATGTTTGAGGCTGGAGGGTTAGTTTTGTCTATAAATCCATGAGAGGGTTCTCTTTCTGCACTGCTTTTTAAAAGAAAAATGCTTTTTGATTTAGCCATCCTTTGAGCAAGAGTAGATTATTGTTTATGGACCATATTTGGGCACATGCAGGAGGCTATATGATACAGTTGCTGAAACATGACTCAGAAAATCTCTGATAATTCACCAAAAGTCCTAGCATTTTTTTAAATCAATACTATAATAATTTCATGGGATGGGGACAGGAATTAAGTCCATACCCTCCAACATTTCTCCAGTGGAATTGGAGACATCCTATTCCATTATGGTGATGGTGAAAATTTTATTATTTATACCCCACTCATCTGACTGGGTTACCCCAGTCACTCTGGGCAGCTCCCAACAGATATAAAAACATAATTAAACATTTAAAAACTTCCCTATACAGGGCTGCCTTCAGATGTCTTCTAAAAGTTGTATAGTTTCTTATCTCCTTGGCTCGGGGGTCATATAACTACATACCCTCCAACATTTCCCCGATGAAATTTGGGGTGCCTTAAGAGGGACGTGGGTGGCGCTGTGGGTTAAACCACAGAGCCTAGGACTTGCCAATCAGAAGGTCAGTGGTTCAAATCCCCGCGATGGGGTGAGCTCCCATTGCTCGGTCCCTACTCCTGCCAACCTAGCAGTTCTAAAGCACGTCAAAGTGCAAGTAGATAAATAGGTACCGCTCTGGCAGGAAGGTAAACGGTATTTCCATGCACTGCTCTGGTTCGCCAGAAGGGGCTTAGTCATGCTGGCCACATGACCCGGAAGCTGTATGCCGGCTCCCTCGGCTAATAAAGCGAGATGAGCACCACAACCCCAGAGTCGGCCACAACTGGACCTAATGGTCAGGGGTCCCTTTACCTTTAAAGAAAAGAAGGACATTCTGGGATCAAATCAGAAACCAGGATGGCTTCTGTAAATCCGGGACTGTCTCTGCAATATAGGGACACTTGCAGGATCTGTAAGTCTGTCAAGGGAAAGGTTTGCCCACTCCCTAAGGTCCTCCTCATTTTGTATTCATGATCATTTTGTGGACATGATGGTATCAGGATAGCTCTACACAATATTGCTTTCGATACAGTTTGCAGCTGCCGAAGTATCTGAACAGACATATTGCTTCATTTCCAATCAGTGCATGTCTAATAAAGGTCTAACTAATATAACAGAGTGATATGTCAACAGTCTAGTTTAATTCATGACTAATGCACTATTAAGGGATGGGGGTGGCACTGTGGGTTAAACCACAGAGCCTAGGACTTGCCGATCAGAAAGTCGGCGGTTCGAATCCCCGCAATGGGGTGAGCTCCTGTTGCTCGGTCCCTGCTCCTGCCAACCTAGCAGTTCAAAAGCACATCAAAGTGCAAGTAGATAAATAGGTACTGCTCCGGCGGGAAGGTAAACAGCATTTCCGTGTGCTGCTCTAGTTCGCCAGAAGCGGCTTAGTCATGCTGGCCACATGACCCGGAAGCTGTACGCCGGCTCCCTCGGCCTATAAAGCAAGATGAACGCCACAACCCCAGAGTCGGCCACAACTGGACCTAATGGTCAGGGGTCCCTTTACCTTTATTGCACTATTATTGTGTTTTGCAGCTGAGGGAGCGGGACCAGGAGGAGTCATTTACTATTTGTTAACAATTTTTCCACTTCATTATCTGAATGAAAACAAAATCTTGAGAATTCACCCGGCTGCAGTCCTACGCATATGTACTTGCAGAACAGGAACGGGGAGACCTTTTCAGCTCAAGGTCTTCGTTGACATGTGGATAACCTTATGAGGCCCATGTGTAAACAGTGGGTGGAGGCAGAAGCCAAAGTAGATGGAGCAATGTATATGACTCTTAACCTTTGATTGATAAAACTTTATTTACATTAGCCAATGGCCATAGCAGCTGTAAAACATTACAGTATACGCAGAAAAGGAAATTTGATATAAGAGCACAATTTAAAGTCCTGAATCAGCAGAATAGTGGCCCTTATTCTGATTGCCCCTGCTATGAACCTAGCAACCTTTGCTGTTATCTGCTCATTTTGATCTGATAGAAGAAAGGACATTGTAGCAGTGGCTGAGCACCCTGGGATAGTTAGTACGAGTGGGGTGATGATCTCGTTCCTCAGGTCTTTGTAGAGAGTGCAAGACAGGAGGATGTGTGCCGCTCCTTCGATGGTACCATCTCCACAGGGGCAAAGTTGTTTCTCAGGCGGGGTCTTTTGGAATCGACCCTCAAGTACCGCAGATGGCAAAACATCCAGTCTTGCAAGTGTAAAAGCACGCCTGTATTTTGGGATAATAAGTTTGTGCAGATATGGGGCCAGAGAATCAAAATGGAGAGGTGGAAAATGAACATACCAAGGGCAGATTTTCCTTATAGTGACCAGGTTGTTCTGATGCTTGATATCTTTTAGACTTTGACCAATTAGGCTGTTTGCTTTAGTAGGGCCCATAGTGAGTAGGTGTTGTGGGGATAGGCCACAAGAGTGAAGTTTTTGATAGATGGTTTTAAGCCAGGCACTTTTATGGGAGTCTTGAAGTACTAGGGATAGTAAACTGGGAGGATTTGAGTTTAGGTGGAGCCAGAAGTTAGACTCTTAACCTTTGTATAGTCGGCTACATTCCTGCCATTCAAAAGCCAGAGGTTTCTACACCCTGCATCTCTCCACCCTCCAACCTGATCAGGAAGTTATCACAGCTCAAGGGCACATTTCAGCCAGGCAAAAGTACTTGAGGAAGGTGAGGAACAGGACAGGTGAGGGGTGTGGTCTCCAAAGAGGGTGTGTGCCCTAGGGGAAGTCCTGCAGGCCAGATAGAAAAGCCTGGGAGGCCATAAGCATCTTGGGATCCAGCCTTGGAGTTTAGATCCTCCAGAAAGGATCTTCTCTCTGCCCCACATCTTATATGTTTGATGGGGCCTTTTCAGTGGCTGCTCCAAGATTTGGAGGTTTATACCGGGGTAGGTTCATCTAGCCACTTTGTCGGAAGACTTCCACAGGTAGGCAAAAGGAACAAGAACCCTTTTTATTTTCACCTGACTGGTGCTCTGGTCAGGGAGTTGCTTTTAACGTTGTCACTTTCTTTTTGTCTCATTAAAAGATTGCTGGTTTTGCTTCCTGCTTAAGTGAAAAAATCCTCTCCCACACAGTTCAATGTAACAAAAGGTTTATTGTCTCCAGACAAAGCTAAACACTGCTATCTATGATATACAGTTCTTCTGGTCTTTGAGGTAAAGATACATATGTATCGAGATCCGCCAATGCTATGTAAAACCCACAGCCTCTTCCCTGATTCTCACAGATCCAGAGTCAGACCTTGACAGCAAACAGGGCAGGACAGGACAACATATAATGAAAGCAATGACCTAGAGCAGGCATAGGCAAACTCAGCCTTCCAGATGTTTTGGGACTACAACTCCCATCATCCCTAGCTAGCAGGACCAGTAGTCAGGGATGATGGGACTTGTAGTCTCAAAACATCTAGAGGGCCGTGTTTGCCTATGCCTGACCTAGAGACTATTATCCCCACAGGCATATTTCCTGAACCAATGGGAGGGTGAATGGCTCAGCAAATCATACTCTCAAGCTTGCTATGGTAACCCAGTGCTCCTAGCATCCTTCTCCTTCTCTCAGAATATCAGAAGTGTGCTACTCATGGCATGAGACCAAGCACTGTGTAGTTTAACCCATTGTTTACAACAATCCAGCCCTGGTGACCTGTTTGTAATCTATGAGTTAGCTCTGATTGTAATATGCCAATGTGTTCCAATTAAGACATAGGAATATCCTACTGGCAGCATGTTGATTTGTTCCCCAACACCTCCTCAAAAAGAAACCAAGACCGCTTCAAAAACAAAGTTGCTGGTTTTTTCCATTCAGGCTTTGTCAGATTTAAGGACTAAAGCGATCTCCATTTGAGCACATATCTCCACAAGGTGACTTGTCTATATTATTATCACTCTAGTATTGGCTGACGGCAACCACCTGCAGGCAGACATGGAAATCTGTGTCACCCCAGATGGCATTCCTTCACTGCCAGCAGCTTCTGTTTCTTCATAGTGTGATATTTTAGTTCCACTGATCTATCAGAAATAAACAAGCTAAGGTGCCCCTTTTCGCCTTTATTTAACTCTTAGAACAGGGATGGGGAAACTGTATCCCTCCTGATATTGCTGGCATCCGTCTGTCATCTAGGGACGCGGGTGGAGCTGTGGTCTAAACCACTGAGCCTCTTGGTCTTGCTGATCAGAAGGTCGGCGATTCAAATCCCCACAACGGAGTGAGCTCCCGTTGCTCTGTCCCAGCTCCTGCCAACCCAGCAGTTCGAAAGCATGCTTGTGCAAGTAGATAAATAGGTACCACTGTGGCGGGAAGGTAAACAGAGTTTCCGTGCACTCTGGCTTTCGTCACAGTGTCCTGTTGCACCAGAAGCAGTTTTGTCATGCTGGCCACATGATCCAGAAAGCTGTCTGTGGACAAACGCCGGCTCCCTCAGCCTGAAAGAGAGATGAGTGCTGCACCCCATAGCTGCCTTTGACTGGACTTAACCTTTACCTTAGTCCAGCCCCCTACAATGTAGGAATCTCAACTAAAGCATCCATGAAAGGTGGCCATCTAACCTCTGCTGAAAAACCTCCAAGGAAGGAGAGACCCAAGAGAGTCATTTCCACTGTCAAACAGCTCTTAAGGTCAGAAAGTTCTTCCTGACATTTAGTCGGAATCTCCTTTCTTGTAACTTAAAGCCATTGTTTCAAGTCCTACCCTCCAGAGCAGGAGAAAACAGGCTTGTTCCCTCTTCCATGTGACAGCCCTTGAGATATTTGAAGATGGCTATCATATCATATGATTATTAGAGAGGAACCTCAGACACACCATATAAGCAAAAGGAAATGAGAACCGCTCAGTTGTCTTCTTCCAGTGGCCACCCTGTGGTTACAAAAGCTGCAGGACATACATGAAATGTTCTCACCTGCATACAAAGGAGGGCACTTGTGAAGCTGCACCCTCCACTGAAGCGAACAGAGATGCTCATCTAAAATCCAGTCACCCAACAAGGAACATACAGAACTCTGGGCTGTATGCTATGTATGTCAAGGACAGCTAGCTTGTGACACCTACAATTCTGCTGTACTTTAGCTCCCATCAGAAGAAGAATCTTTATTTGCATCTGCCACTAGCCATAGCAATAAAATAAAATAAAATAAAATGTACTGAACAACTTAACTATACAAAATACATTCCGGAGGTTTGCATCAATAATCAAATAATAGATCTTATTCTCATTGCCCCTGCTAAAAAGAATTGCAGTTTTTGCTGTCACCTGATCATCTTGATCTGCTAGGAGAAAGGACACAGTAGCAATGGTTGAGTGACCTGGTATGGATAGCAGTAGAGAGGTCATAACCTCAGTCTTCAAATCTTTATAAAGAGTGCAAGCTAGAAGCACTTGAGCTACTGATTCAATACTGCCATCTCCACATGGGCATAACCATTTTTCCAGCGAATTTTTTTGAAATCGACCCTCAAGTTACAGCTGAAGGCAATATATTTAATCAGACTTGTTTGGAGGTTCGAGCAGGAGATAAGTTCAAATGTTGTGTAGCCCAGTAGGCTTCGGCCGAGGCAGGGCCATCTTACCCATAGGCCCTAGGAGTGTGGGGCACCCGGGTGCCAGGGTCTCAGGGGTTCCAGGTCAAGAGTCTGGGGCCCAAGAGTGGAGTCCAGGGAAGAGCCCGTCTGTCAGTCAGAGCACCGTGGTGGGCTCTTCTGCTGTAGGCAGCGCGTTCGGGGGGCGACTGAGCTAGCGAGATACTGAGGCGGCTGGCCGGCTCCGCCCTCCTGCACACCTGGGACTGGGCAACCTGGGGGGGTGCTGGGCAGATCTCTGCACCCCGGCGCTGCATATGCTTAAGACAGCCCTGGGCCCAGTATACCTGAAGAAGTGTCTCCACCCCCATTGTTCAGCCCGGACACTGAGGTCCAGCGCCGAGGGCCTTCTGACAGTTCCCTCACTGTGAGAAGAGAGGTTACAGCGAACCAGGCAGAGGGCCTTCTCTGTAGTAGCGCCCGTCCTGTGAACCGCCCTCCCATCAGATGTCAAGGAGATAAACAACTATCTGACTTTTAGAAGACATCTGAAGGCAGCCGAGTTAAGGGAAGTTTTTTAATGTTTGATGGACTTAACCACTGATGTCTTATCATGTTTTTAATATTCTGTTAGGAGGCACCCAGAGTGGCTGGGGAAACCTAGCCAGATGGGTGCGGCATAAATAATAAATTACTACTACTACTACTACTACTACTACTACTACTATTATTATTAGCTGACTTCCAGTAAGGCAAGGATCCCTCATATGGAAATATCTGTAGAACAACCTCACATGGACTCAGTACCAGGTTAGTTGAATGAGGAGGCCTTTCCATTTCTTTAATTTTTGACAGGTTGTTTGTAGGCATGGGTTTGGGTTCACTCTGCTTCTCCCTAGGTATTGTTAAGGCGGGAGAAGTGGAAGTGCATTGCAACTTGTAATTTAAAATTTTCAAGCTTCTTAGAAGTGTTTTTCAATTGTTCAAAAATATTTTGAACTGTCACACCAGTTAGCAGGCCTGGTCCCATTATCTCTGACCACTGGCCATGATGGCTGGGATTGATGGGAGCTGCAGTCCAAACGCATCTGGAAGACCACAAGTTCCCCATACCTGATGTATGTAAATATGTACAGGTATTACTATTCATCACCTTGACAACAAAGGTCAGTATAGTTAAAGCTATGGTTTTCCCAGTAGTGAAGAAGACAACTGAGTGGTTCTCATTTCCTTTTGCTTATATGGTGTGTCTGAGGTTCCTCTCTAATAATCATACAATATGATAAAGGTAAAGGGTAAAGGGACCCCTGACCATTAGGTCCAGTCATGGCCGACTCTGGGGTTGCGGCGCTCATCTTGCTTTATTGGCTGAGGGAGCCGGCGTACAGCTTCCGGGTCATGTGGCCAGCATGACTAAGCCGCTTCTGGCGAACCAGAGCAGCGCACGGAAAGGCCGTTTACCTTCCCACCGGAGCGGTATTGACCCAAAGACCTTCTGCCTTCCAAGCATGTGCTCTAAACAGGGTATAGGTTTGCCCCCGCCAAGGTAGGCACAAAATTGGTGCTTCTGCATGCTGGCTCGCAGTGGCTAGGAGCCCAGCTGCCCATCTCCACAGTTCCCGGACCACTGCTCTGGGTGGCCAACGTCTCCTTGCCAAGAGTGTAAGGAATAGAGGGTTTTTTTCAGGAATAGAGGGAGGTTTTTCAGCAGAGGTTAGATGGCCCCCTGTCATGGATGCTTTAGTTGAGATTCCTGCATGGCAGGGGGTTAGACTAAGGTAAAAGGTAAAGGACCCCTGGGTGGTTAAGCCCAGTCAAAGGTGGCTATGGGGTTCAGCGCTCATCTCTCTTTCAGGCTGAGGGAGCCGGCGTTCGTCCACAGACAGCTTTCCTGGTCATTTGGCCAGCATGACTAAACTGCTTCTGGTGCAACAGGACACTGTGACAAAGCCACTGTGACAAAGCCAGAGTGCATGGAAACTCTGTTTACCTTCCCACCACAGTGGTACCTAAGCTTTCGAACTGCTGGGTTGACAGGACTTTGGCCACCTCATGAGAAGAGAAGACTCCCTGGAAAAGACCCTGATGTTGGGAAAGATGGAGGGCACAAGGAGAAGTGGAGACAGAGGACGAGATGGTTGGATAGTGTTGTCGAAGCTACCAGCATGAGTTTGAACAAACTGCGGGAGGCAGTGGAAGACAGGAGTGCCTGGCGTGCTCTGGTCCATGGGGTCACGAAGAGTCAGACACGACTAAACGACTAAACAACAACAATAATTACTATACAACTTTGATCTTAACTTAACTCTAAAGGATCTACCACACAGCTGAAATTTCCTGTGGTATTTCCTGAGATAAGATATATCAGTGCATAAAGGGAAGGATTTCAACAGGCTATACATACTTAAAGTTATGCATGGTCTGGGATATTAGTGTTAATGGGAACAAAATGTCTCAATTATATCAGAAATTTGAAATACAGGCTATGGAACCTCATCATTCTCATCTGAATCATCCTTAGTCCCAATGGACTATTATGCTAGTGGTAGTAAGATTAGTTCTTTTATTTTCATTAGCCTTACATGGATCTTACATGGGGATGTGCTTCTCTCTGATTAATTGAATGATTAACTATGCATAGGTACATTTTATTTTATTAAATATTAGTTACTGACCCATCTAATCTGTTAATAGGTAATAATGTGAATTGATTAAATGCAAGACCGCTAACAATTTCATACAGTATAGAGGCATTAGCTGTGAGGGAGAAATGGTGATCTGGGGAGGCGTGCAGTGCAGAATGGAGAGCCTTGCAAATCATGGGCAGGACCTTCAGTTTGTCAGGGGCTTGACAAAACATCCTTGATATAATTTGTCTCCAAGCTATGTCTGAAGACACCAGGGGTCAATACTTTGCTGAAGCTAAGCAGGTCTGGGCCTGGTCACTGCCTGGGTGGGAAACCTCCCAGGAATCACATCTATGCCGCCTTGGGTTCCACAGGTTATAGAATCTTAGAAAATAATAAATGAAATAGCCAATTCTGCAGCTCAAATTGAGATGAGTTTGATGCGGTAGATATCTGGGCATGGATTAGAGTAGGGATAGCCAACATGCTGCCTTCGCATGTTGTTGGACTCCAAATCCCATCAACTCCAACCAACATTTCTAATGCTTACAGATATTGGGAGCTGTAGTTTTAATCATGTTTTTGAATGTTTTTAACTCTGTGTATATGGGTTTTTTAAAAAATAGAGAATGCAATGTTTTGTTTTACGTTTTTTGTAAACTGCTTGGAGATCTTTCAAATGGTACATATGTTTTGCTAAATAAGTACAGTGGTACCTTGGGTTAAGTACTTAATTCGTTCTGGAGGTCCGTACTTAACCTGAAACTGTTCTTAACCTGAAGCACCACTTTAGCTATTGGGGCCTCCTGCTGCCGCTTCTGTGCTCATCCCGAAGCAAAGTTCTTAACCTGAGGTAACATTTCTGGGTTAGCGGAGTCTGTAACCTGAAGCGTATGTAACCTGAAGTGTATGTAACCTGAGGTACCACTGTAAATAAAATATAGTTCGAATGGCATCACCCATGAACCAAAAAAATAAATAAAATCAATATAGTACTGTTCTTGGAAAGGATATAATAGGCAAGGATGTTTTGTTCAGTCTGCAGCAAATCCCATTCCGTTTTACATTATATTGGAGCTCTGTTGAGACCCCAAGCTAGCCGCCCACAAAATTTCATCGCAGCACTAACTTCAAACCAAGGTGTGTGTTCCTACGCCTTTCAGTTTTCAGAGTCCTCTTCTGAAAACATTGATTAGTAGGAGAGAGAGATGAAAGTAGAATCAGATGTCATTCAAGGAAATTACCACTCTGTTGAGGACAGTTTGGGGCTGAAGCATCATGTTGCCATGCTGTGCCTTTCAAAGTTGCCGACAGTTCGTGTCATTAATAATCAGTAAATAAGATCTGCAGGTGGGCATTGAAGGCACCCGGTCCTGAGCCAAGAAGCAGGAGCCGGAGCGTCTGTCTCTAAGATGGGTGGCCAGGCTCATTTGCACAACCCTGCTTATGTTTCCACACAAAAGGGCAACCCTATTTAGCATCGCTTCAGGGAAGCTGCCACAGTACAGGGAATGCTAATTACTGTTACCAACTGGCAATGATGCATCCAAAATTAAATGGCCTGCGACTGAACAGATGAACAATTTTTATAGCCCTAAGATTAGAGAACATGAAAATTTCCCCCCCAATTAGCACAATCCCATTGGTCTAAATGGGCAAGTCGCAGAAACATCTCCTCGATTAAGCAGTGCGTGTGTGTATTTCACACATAATTGCTTTTGCAGGTTTACCCCACGTTCAAACCCAAATCTGACTTTCTCTTGGTTTCCGTATCTGTGCACATTGCCACCTTTCCGCAGCCTTTTTGGGGGGCAGCTTACAATAACAGCAATAAAAGAAAACCCAACAGGAAGCAGTACGGCAATTAATCCCGTTGTTGTAACGGTGATAAAATCAGTCAAAGACAAAACGACAACTTCTGAAAGCAACACCGGGGCAAAAGGCAAGAAGCCAAATGATAAGGAAAGGTTCAAAGATCATCAAACGGTTGGTGGAATTTTAATTAACTACCAATAACAGTTTGAGTCTGACAAATCTCCCTCTGATGTAATTCCTTAATATGGGAGCCAGTGCTAAAATACTCCGTTCTTAGTCTAGGGCAGGCAATCTCACAGCAGAGGCACCTGCAGCAATAGTCCTCTGGATGGTCTCCAGCTGACGGATGCGTAAATGGCTAGAATAACTGCAAAACGAGGTTTGGGACTATTCTCCTCCCATATCCCATTCTCAGAAAAGGGCACCAGACAGGCATTGGATGGTGGAATCAGGGTTCTGATATTTGACAGTGTCCCTTCCCAAGCTTTTCTTTTCTTTTTTAATTTTTAAATTTTTTTTATTTATTTTATTTTCACCAAGCACAGTGGTACCTCGGGTTACATACGCTTCAGGTTACAGACTCCACTAACCCAGAAATAGTGCTTCAGGTTAAGAACTTTGCTTCAGGATGAGAACAGAAATTGTGCTCCGGCGGCATGGCGGCAGCAGGAGATGCCCCATTAGCTAAAGTGGTGCTTCAGGTTAAGAACAGTTTCAGGTTAAGAACAGACCACCGGAACGAATTAAGTACTTAACCCAAGGTACCACTGCACGTGGAGAGTTGGACGGTTAACCCTTCCCTCTCAATCTGTGATGGAGAAATCTGTCCATTTTGATTTATTTTCTCTGTTTTCCAGTTTTAAATACAGCCCACCACGGTTCTGTACCACTTTGTGATTCTTTCTAAATCCTCATGAAAATTCGCAAGTGTTTCAGTGTGCACTTCTGAAATTGGGGAACCTTACCTAACAGGGATGTGGGTGGTCCTGTGGTCTAAACCACAGAGCCTAGGGCTTGCCAAGAGAAAGGTCAGCAGTTCGAATCCCTGTGACGGGGTGAGCTCCTGTTGTTCGGTCCCTGCTCCTGCCTACCTAGCAGTTCAAAAGCACGTAAAAGTGCAAGTAGATAAATAGGTACCACTCCGGCAGGAAGGTAAACAGCATTTCCATGTGCTGCTCTGGTTCACCAGAAGCGGCTTAGTTATGCTGGCCACATGACCCGGAAGCTGTCTGCGGACAAACGCCGGCTCCATTGGTGAGATGAGCGCGCAACCCCATAGTAGTCTTTGACTGGACTTAACCATCTGGGGTCCTTTACTTTTACCTTTATTCCTTGGGTCAATTTATAAATTGAAAGCCTCTTGTGGTAGGGACCCACCCTCTCATTATGCCCAGGGCACTTTACAGAGAAACGATAATGCTCCAAAATAAAAGAAGTAACATTTGGAGGCTGGGGTTGCAACTGGCATGTGCGGTTAGATTTTCTTGCTTGAGAAAATGTGCCTTTACCTAACAGATGCATTTCTGCAAGCCATTTCCTCTAACATGAAGAATTGATGTAATTTTAACTATGCATTTTTATGGAATTTCCCTCCCTAATATATTATTTTTTTGTACATGTTACTCACTTGGACAACAGTGATGTGTGTATTTCTAAGGAGACTTACATTTTGGTTTGGCTACTTTTTTGGGAAGTGCAAATTTATCTCCATCCCATTCCACATTCCTTTGCACAGATCCTACTAGTAGGTGCAGAAATTTCACACAACCAGCATTCAGGCTTCAGGATTCCGTATAAATAATCTGTAAAATTTAAGAATATTAAACTATAGCCCCCATGAATCGAAAACTGAAATCCCATTATCCAACGTTATAAGGAAGAAAAAAGCAGAGAGAACGGAAAACTGAACAAGAGGCCTATAAAAAAAACAAAATCTAGCTATTATATCTGCTGAGTTTGCTTTAGCGATTTTGCCTGTCTCAAATGTTTTCAGCCAATCAAAGTGTTCCATTAATCCAAACAGATTTATAATGAAAAGTCAACCTTAATTGAATTTCCTCATTAAGAACACCATCAAATAGATACAGAACACCTTCCACCACCTTGTTTAAATTAGATTCATTTTTCCGATTAATTATTAAAAGGAAAGTTTAAAAAATCATAAAATCTTAAGTGCTATTAAAAATTGATTGACTTCACTCTTTCATTGACCCATTTAGTGTGTGTGTGTGTATCACAGGTAATACATTTGGGTAGATGTTTCAGACCTGGCTTTGTAATCATTTTCTCATCTGTCAGCTAATCATGGCTTCATAAATATTGATTTCAGATCCAATTTTCTCTTTTCCTCCTGAAAGGCAGCATGCTTTTTTTTTATTATTCTCTCACTCCAAAAGAGCAAAGAAAATCAGAATGATATTTTTCTTCCCTTCCCAACCCATAATCTTTCTTAAAATGAGATAACACTAAATTCCTTATCCCACAGACTGTTGGTTTTTTTGGCCAGGTTTACCTTCTTGGGATGGATATGGAGTTCCATTTACCCCTCTCTTCAAAATCAGAATGGTCCTGCCCAGTCCTAGGCGTCTTTATTCAGAAACAGGCGTGTGCGTTCAATGGGGTTTACTCTCAAGTATACATAAGGATTGCCGTGTTGAGCCTGATTCAATAATCACTTGGAGCAAGGCTCAGAAAGCTCTGCAAGGTCCATTTCTCATGGAGAATTGTGTGGCGTCACTTCCACGTGGAGCCAGTGTTAAGTATAATTGGTTTAATTGACACTGACGTGGGAATGCCTTATTTTGGTGAGAAGATTTAACATGGGGAGATTCACCAGGTCTTATTTTTATATTATTTCATAGCAAGGTATAAAAAGTTTCAAGAACAAAGTATGCAAAAAAAAAACCCAACCACAAAAAACACCACACCCAACAAATTGGATACAAAGAACCATGTCAAACAAGTGTTCTGAAAATGATTTTAAAAATAATAACCCCCAAAGCAGTAAGCTCTGCTAGAGAAACTTTATTGATTCAGAAGGCTGTATTTATGGTATAGGGTCCCTCCAGACTGGTGTTTTTTTGCATTAGTAGTGGATTCATTCTGCTATAGTTTGTTCCGCAATGCTTCCCCAGTGCTGCCACATTACTGCTGTCCGGAGGGGCTATAGTGCAACAGAATAAGTGGCACTTAAATAAACCAGAACATTTGTGGTGTAAAAGCTTACTTACAGTAAGAACCTGTAGCCAGATGTGCACTGAAATGAAATTTAAAACACTTAAAGCAATATCATACCACTTTAAACAGCCATGGCTCCCCCCCCCCAAAAAAAAAGAATCCTAGGAATTGCACTTTGGTGAGAGTTGTTAGTTAGGAGATTCCTGTATCGCTTCTCAGCTTTTTGACTAAGATCAAGTGTACTATCTGTTCCCTACCCTCCAACCTTTCTCCGATGAAAATAAGGAAGTCCTATTCCATAATCAAAATGAAAATAAACTTATTATTTATACCCCGTCCATCGGACTGGGTTTCCCCAGCCACTCTGGATGGCTCCCAACAGATATAAAAAAATAAAAGAACATTAAGCATTAAAAACATCCCACTACAGGGCTGCCTTCAGGTGTCTTCTAAAAGCCGCATAGTTACCTAGCTCAGGGGTCGTATAACTCCATATCCTCCAACATTTCTCTGATGAAAATAGGAATGTCTAAGGAAAATAGGGACATTCCAGGATCAAATTAGAAACCGGGACAGCTTCTGTAAATCTGGGACTGTCCTGGAAAATAGGGACACATGGAGGGGCTGCTGTTCCCCTCACAGAGCTACAATTCTGAGTGGTTTAACAATAAATCCCTCTTCCCAGGGAACTCTGAGAAAGCTCCCAATAACTCTCAGTACACTTGTGGGACGTGGGTGGCGCTGTGGGTTAAACCACAGAGCCTAGGACTTGCTGATCAGAAGGTTGGCGGTTTGAATCCCCGTGACGGGGTGAGCTCCCGTTGCTCGGTCCCTGCTCCTGCCAACCTAGCAGTTCGAAAGCATGTCAAAGTGCAAGTAGATAAATAGCGGGAAGGTAAACGGCGTTTCCGTGCGCTGCTCTGGTTCGCCAGAAGCAGTTTAGTCATGCTGGCCACATGACCCGGAAACTGTACGCCGGCTCCCTTGGCCAGTAAAGCGAGATGAGCGCCGCAACCCCAGAGTCGGTCACGACTGGACCTAATGGTCAGGGGTCCCTTTACCTTTATCTTTTTACACTTGGAGGAGGAGAACTGGCGAATGGAAGGAGGAAATCATCCAGCAGTAGCACGTTGTGGAACAACAATAAGGCAAATTTGCTTGCTGAGCAGGTTTGCATCTTGGAGGCTGCTGATATCCCTGATCTAGTGAATGGACCTAATGGAAGCTGGCAGACATTGGTGGGTAGAAAGCATTGACATTTGCACACAGAAGGCGGCGAATGCATATTATGCAATTAACATAGCAATGGATGCAGAATTGCATCTCCTCAGGTTCAAACTATTGCATCTGAAGTCCGGGAAATGCAACAGAAGCTCCTTTTTTATGGCTATTATTAAAGAAGACACACAGACCACGCAGACATATGATAAACAGACGCACCTTTATTACGCACACAAAAATGGCCATATGGACAGGCCCAAAGATCACCAGCTTGTCAGGTAGCTGTTTGAATGGCAAACACAAAGAGTCCGGCTGCATGCTAGTTCTACAGACAGGGGTGTCTAAATCCATCAAAACCAATTGACTTTGGTGCACCTTTGAACCCTGTACATGACACAGTTTATTTACTTGTTACTTTGAAGGGAAAACAGAATCCAAACCGCAGCTTGTTACACACCATACATTTAAAACAACCTACAAAGAATAGTTGGAACTGTAGTTTATTATGGGCGCTGGGAGTTGTAGCTCTGGGAGGGACGAACTACGGTTCTGAGGATTCTTTGGAAGGGTGTGCTTTAAATGTTTGGAGGTGTATACAGCTTGTGTCTTCATCCGAAACACTGATTCCAGGGTAGTGTACATGAAATATCGATCTGAGAAAAGAATTACAGTGGTACCTCGGGTTACAGACGCTTCAGGTTACAGATGCTTCAGGTTACAGACTCCGCTAACCCAGAAATAGTACCTCGGGTTAAGAACTTTGCTTCAGGATGAGAAAAGCAATTGCGCGGCGGTGGCAGCGGGAGGCCCCATTAGCTAAAGTGGTAGCTCAGGTTAAGAACAGTTTCAGGTTAAGAACAGACCTCTGGAACAAATTAAGTTCTTAACCCGAGGTACCACTGTTCAAACATGTGTGCTGTTGTATCAGTTCTCCAAAAGCAGTAGCATATACAGTGGTACCTCTGGTTACGTACTTAATTCATTCCAGAGGTCCGTTCTTAACCTGAAACTGTTCTTAACCCGAAGCACCACTTTACCTAATGGGGCCTCCTGCTGCCACCGCGCAGCCGCTGCGCGATTTCTGTTCTCATCCTGAAGCAAAGTTCTTAACCCGGGGTACTATTTCTGGGTTAACGGAGTCTGTAACCTGAAGCGTCTGTAACCCGAGGTACCACTGTACTTATAAGGCTATGGGCAGCTCCAAATCTTCGGCCAATGTTTCTGTTTTGCTGGCCAAGATCAACCCACAACTGTTTCTTACAGCCTCAGAGTGAAGAAAAGTTCCCAGCCTCCCTGAGCCACCTTCCAGAGGCTGCATGCCAATAGTGGATAGGTGAAGGTGGACAGAGCAACTGACATGATGTTCTAGCTACACAAAAAATTTTGGTTTCTGTGTGTGCACATATATACACAGGGCTGGCCCAAGGCGAGGTGACCGCCTCGGGTGGCAGGATCCATAGGGGCAGACGATCCCAATGTAGATCTACATTTCCCACTTGTTTCTGGCGTAGATCTCCACTCTCTACTTCTTCCCTGGCGGTTGTGTGGGGTGACATTTTGTGGTTTGCCTTCTTCGTGTGCTTCCTCCTCGAGAGGTCCGGAGGATGGCAACACGAGAACGGGGCCTTCTCTGCAGTGGCTCCCTGTCTGTGGAATGCTCTCCCCAGGGAAGTTAGCCTGGCACATTCATTATACACCTTTAGGCCTTTGGTTGACTTGATTGGTTGATGCCCTTTTAAAATGTGGGGGTTATTTTGGGGGGTTATTGGGCTGTTGTTTTTATTTTGATTATATATTTTGTGGTTTTATATTTTGATTTTGTTCTGTGAACTGCCCCGAGACCTCCGGGTATAGGGCGGTATATAAATTCAATAAATAAATAAAATAAATATGCCAAAACGTCTCGGGCCAGTCTTGCACATGCAAACACACCTTCTCCATCCAGGCAAGGAAGATGCAATGTGCTAGTCCTCAGCGTTCTTGGGCAACTCCAAGACTGAGTACTAGCTGGATCTTTCTGTTCACTGGGGCAAGCAGATAGATTCTAGATAGCAGCATTAGTTGCTATGAAATCAAAATCACATTGAACATATTGTTTGCACTCCGTAGCACAAATTTGAATATTAAATTTTCTAGCTATGGAGTGGGCGGCATTTCCGAGAGACGCTTTTGTGGATCGGACCTATATGCAACATATATATTATGTATGAATATGCCATGCACGACGGAAGCTAGTTCTGCAATCTGGTTTCAGGGAGAAACATGGTGGAATTTACATCAGCTCAAGTATAATTTGGCCACAATAAGGAAATTTTGTCCATGGTGTGATTATTTTTCCCCTAGTCCTTTTGATACATTGGCCCCCTATTTGCAAAATGTAAAGGTTCCAAAATACAGATGCGCTTTCACTTTTGCAAGATGAAATATACTGCTTTCAGCTGTAACTTGAGGACCGATTTCAAAAAACCCCGCTAGAAAAACGCTTATGTCCATGTGGAGATGGCAGTATTGAATCCGTAGCTCATGTGCTGCCAGCTTTCACTCTTTATAAAGATTTGAGAAGTGAGGTTATTACTATCCATACCAGCTCGCATGACCATTGCTACTGTGTTGTTTTCTTCTAGCAGATCAGGATAACCTGGTGACAGCAAAAACTGCAAAATAAAAAATGAGCAGGGGCAATTATAATAAGATCTATTATTTGATTGTTGACAGAAACCTCTAGAATGTATTTTGTATAGTTTTTACCTGTGTCTTCAATACATTGTATCTTATTTTATTGCTATGGCTAGTGGCTGATGCAAATTCTTCTGACTGTGATTCGATATGGTTTCAAGGAGAAACAAGGTGGAGATTCACAGCAACTCAAGTATAAACAAGCAAGAACCGCTTGCACTTCTGGAAAAAAGCCAACGTGTGAATTCAGCGTGGCTTTTGTATCTCTTCGAGGATTAATTGGAGAAAGTACAGTGTGTTTTAAAACATTTGGGTTAAGAGTTTGTTTGTTTTAATGTCCCTGACGTTGAGCCGGTCGCACACTCAACCTCATTTATCTCATAGGGTTATTGTAAGGACAAAATGGGAGGGGCTTTGGTAAGCCTGGGTCTGTTGCACCAATTCCGACTGAAATTCTTACACATTCGAAATAGATACGTGTGCGCACATCCGTGTCTGCCAAGGCAAGAGAGGACAAACCCGACGGCAAACTCGCGTTTTCCACGCTCAACATGCTCAGATTTTTCGGCCCCTCCCTCCTCTCCTCCCCCTCTTCCGATGAGAAGTCTTAAAAAGCGTCCTCGTCAACGCGAGGAAGATTGGCCTAGCTGGCTTTCCGTACTGGGAGCCCTAACAGCGTGAGAGTTGAAGAGAGCGAGTCTTCCTTCGCCGCCGCCGCCGCGGTCGCCGCCGCCTGTGGATTGGAACTTCCACGCTCGCGGGATTCGAAACGTCACAATGGCTCAGAACGTTCAGAATGTAACACTTTCTCTCACGCTGCCCATCACTTGCCACATTTGCCTGGGAAAGGTAACGGCACCTTGCGTTCGAGATGCAACCGCCCCCCACCCCACCCCAAAAAAGGGACACTTTTAAGCGTGCGTGGTCCTCGGGAGAAAGCCATGCCTTGCGAGGGAGGAGAGCGAGAATGGATTCCAAGGAGGGTTTCCTCTCTCTTTCCCCCCCAAAAGCTGTCGCGTTTCCCTCTGACACGTAGCCGATTGTTCCCCGGTTCCCAGATTTGTCCCTGCAGTTCGCCGGAACCTCGTGTGTGTGGCTGCTTTTAGAGCCAGGAGGAGGAAGGGAGGCCTTAGCTGGACCATTGCCGTGTCGGAAAGATTTGCTTCCGCTTTTCAAGACTTATGAGGACGCGTTCACTTTTTGTAAAATGAAGGGAAGCTCCTGTGATGAAGGGTCGGCCCAGGGGGTGGGGGCGAAACGCAGACTTCCCCCTCCCTCCTCATTTGTTTCGGGGCTTTTAAAAATTATTATTTTAGAGTGGTTGGAAATTGCTTGGATCAGAGTTGATGCCTTGTCAGTGGTTTTGAGAGACGAGCTTTTCAATCTGGGTTTCTGCAGGCTGAGATCCTGCTAGTAACAAGGTAGGCCAAATAATTTGGAGTAGAAGCCTAGGCCAGACAGGCTCCCCCCGTTTAAGGACAGCCCTGCTTGCTTCACTAAGCTCTCCACAACCAATAATGTTATAGGAGTTCAGCTGGAGTTTGTCGTTTCCCCCCCCCTCTTGTTTTCTACCTTCGTTTATGGCATGTATGCTGAGAAAATGTTGACTACCACTGCAAGAAATGATCCTGAGCTATGATTTCAGGTCTTATTTACAACCACTCTGTGGTCTGCTGTCTTCTTTTCCTCCCAATCTGTTTGCTATGATACTTATGGGAAAGTGTGTTCACCAATAGACCTGCAACCCTGTTTTCAGCAGGCTCTGTATACACAATGGAAAGTTTGTGGCCTTGAGTATGATGGAGCTTGTTGGAAAACTTTCCCCCTCTTTCAGATCTGGTGGTGGCTTTTCTCATGGAGAGAGCAGTGTCTTCTTCTTTGGCAATCACTCGTAGCTGAGTAAGATAGTCTTCCATGAACACAATCTTAATGATGTGTCCATAAATGACTGTGGAGGCCAATTCTGGATCCACACGTCCTTACACAGTGGGGACATAGGTTTCTGGGTGCGAGTTGATCACAGTGAGAGTTTGCCTTCCTCTTAGCATGTTTCTCCCTTTCGTCCTGAGTTCAAACGTCTTCAAAGTCCATGAGAGCCAGTGTGGTGTAGTGGTTAAGAGTGGTAGTCTTGTAATCTGGGGAACCGGGTTCGCGTCTCCGCTCCTCCACATGCAGCTGCTGGGTGACCTTGGGCCAGTCACACTTCTTTGAAGTCTCTCAGCCCCACTCACCTCACAGAGCGTTTGTTGTGGGGGAGGAAGGGAAAGGAGAATGTTAGCCGCTTTGAGACTCCTGAAGGGGAGTGAAAGGCGGGATATCAAATACAAACTCTATGACACCTTTGGCAAAGGCTGTTCTCCAATTGGAGCACTCACAGGCCAGTGTTTCCCAGTGGTCAGTGATTATACTTGATTTTTTTAGATTTGCCTTGAGAGAGTGTTTAAACCTCTTTTGTTGACCACCAGCATTACATTTTCCATTTTTAAATTTGGAATAGAGTAGTTGTTTTGGAAGACGATTATCAGGCATCCGCACAACATGACCAGTCCAACGAAGTTGATGTTGAAGAATCATTGCTTCAACACTGGTGATCTTTGCTTCTTCCAGTACACTGACATTAGTTCGCCTGTCTTCCCAAGTAATATGCAATTTTTTCCGGAGACGCCGTTGATGGAATCTTTCAATGAGTTGGAGATGGCGTTTATAAGTGGTCCATGTTTCACAAGCATACAGTAAAGTTGGTAGTGCAATAGCTTTGTAAACAATCATTTCGCTTTCCCTGCAAATGCCTTGGTCCTCAAAACCTTCACTTCAATCGGGAGAAAGCTGCACTCATAGAGCTCAGGTGATGCTGGATTTCGGCATCATTGTTGGCCCTTGTGGAAAGATAACTGCTCAGGTAGGAGAAGTGATTGACACTTTCCAACGTTACACCATTGAGTTGGATTTGTGGCGCTGCAGAGGGGTTGTTTTGTGCTTGTTGGTGCAGCACCCTGGTTTTTTGGATGCTGAGCGAAAGGCCAAGCTTTTCATAAGCTTCTGCAAATATGTTTAGGATGGTTTGGACGTCATCCTCTGAGTGTGCACCCATTAGGTTGTCATTAGCATACTGAAGCTCTATGACGGAAGTTATGGTAACCTTACTCTTTGCTTTCAGCCTACTCAAGTTAAAGAGCTTTCTATCTGTTCGATATATGGTTTCTACCCTGGTGGGGAGTTTCCCTTCAACAATGTGTAGGATCATGGCAATGAAAATAAGTAATAAATAGAGTTGGGGCGATAACACATCCCTGTTTAACACCTGATCCCACTGTGAATGGTTCGTTTTGAGAGCCATTGTTATCTGCAATTGTTGCTGTCATATTATCACAGAGGTGCCGAAGAATGTTCACAAATTTATCTGGGCAGCCAATTTTCAGAAGAACAGTCCACAGGGCATTACGATTTACAGTGTCAAAGCCCTTAGTGAGGTCAATAAACACATATACAGGGGTTGGTTTTGCTCTCTGCATTTTTCTTGAAGCTGTTGAGCAGTGAAAATCATGTCTACTGTCCCCCTAGAAGGTTGAAAACCATTTTGGAATTCAGGAAGGGTAGCCTTGGATATAGCCTTGGATATAGTTAGGAGATGGTTTGCTAAGATCCTTGCAATAATTTTGCAGGCCACAGCTAATAAAGAGATGGATAGTTTCTGCTATCTGTTCTATCACCTTTTTAAAAAAGGTTGATAATTTTGGCAACCCTAAGGTCTGCTGGGATCTCCTCTCCCAGATTTTTTCGAAGAGCTTGTGAAGTTGTTGTGTAAGTTCAATTCCACACACTTTGAAGACTTCGGCAAGTATCCCATCAGGTCTACTGGTTTTGTTGATTTTCATTTGGTTAATAGCTGTGCACAACTCTCCCAGGTTTGGAGATACTGCAAACTCATCTTTAATTTGTTTTGTGGGATTTGTGAGAGGACCTCGGCAGCTACAGGGGTGTTGTAGTTAAGGAGATGCTGGTAATGTTCTTTCCAGTGCAATGCAATAGCTTTATCTTTTGGAAGTGTGGTACCATCTGTTGAGCGTAGGGGCCATAACAAGTTTGCTAGTGGAGTATCTTATTTGGCAGGATAGTACAGGGCTATGCTTTTGTGGCAATAGGGATTGATAACCAACTGGGTAGCTCAGTTGGTTAGAGTGTGGCCCTGACAACACCAGGGTTGCAGGTTTGATCCCCGTATGGGATAGCTGCATATTCCTGCCTTGCAGGGGGTTGGACTAGATGATCCTCAGGGTCCCTTCCAACACTACAATTCTGTGATTCCTCTGATGCCTTTCAGATGAAGACCAACTCATAAAATATCAAGGTGCTTATTATAGTCGGTCATCCTGCTGGGCTGCTTTCAGAGAGGAAGAGTGGCCTGTAAATAAGTGTAATAGCTGCTCTTCCTTTAAAAAAATAAATAAAACAGAATGCTTTATAAACATGTTAAAAACTTAGAAACATACCCGAATAAAAACCATACACCAATATGTGAACATTCTGATTTTTTAAATTACTGATACAGAAACATGAGTAGAGGTTGAGTCCTTATAGACTATAAATCTTTTATAATGATTATTGTTTTTAGATGGAAAAGCCACCATTAAATATTTTTCCCTGCTTCGGTAGAACCAAAATAACCTCAGAATAAACAAGTAGGCCCACTGATAAATTTGTCTTCCGTAATCTGCTAAAGCTATAGTGGATTGATCTGCTTGTATTAAAAGCAATGCATACTTAATTATGAAACTGCTGAAATCTTCCATTCGACATTTGAATGGTGTTGTCAGTTGTGTTTATGTATCTTCTAAACGTTGAGTCACTTTGAAACTCTAGAGGGATCTATTTGATGGATTGCTTGAACCTCTGACATACCTTTGTCCACGGAGTCAAGGTAAGGATCCAGGCACTAGCCAGGCCTCAAACCATACTGTGCCTTTATTTGCTGTCTGCAGGCATTTTCACCTGAAGCAGAGAGGACATTAAGACTAGGACTTGGTAGAGCATTCTTCACCAACCTGGTCCCGCCATATATTTTGGGCTAAAACTCCCATCAGCTCCAGGTTGGGACAGTAGGTTGAAACTGAACGTTTTCCTGCCCATCAGAGAAAAGGTTTTTGGAAGGCCCTCTCCAGAGAAGTGCACCTATTTCAACTTACTTTCCTGGACCAGATGAAGACTTTCATTGGTACCAGCTTCTGGACTGGCTGGCCATAATTTGACTGGCTTTTATTGATGTATATTGTTGTATTTTAATTGTAGGCCACCTGGGAGCTTGAGGCCAAAGAGTGTCTTTCAGGTTGGCCCGATCAGCATCCTTTGTTCTTCTCTAGCTAGTGTTTTGCAAGCAGCAAATGATGCTTTGTTTGTGAAATGGACTCCCAAGAATCAATAGGCAAAACTCGCCTGTGTGATTTTTGTGTGCACCCCACCCCACCCCCACAAGTATGAATCCTGTGTACCAGAGGTGACAAACCTTTGACCTTCCAGATCTTGCTGGGCTCCATCATACCCAATTGGCATGGCCACTGGTTAGAGATAGTAGGGGTTGTCGTCTAGTGACTTGTGGAGACCAAGAGGTCCCCTATATGTTCTGTTTACATGTTTTCCTGGCATAGGTCTTTAAGTAGCCAAAATGGCACCACCTCCAAGGTTTGCAGAAGTACCTGCATTTTAAAAAATGTAATAGAGGGCAACCCCAGAAAAAGCCGAATGAGAACTGAGCATGCTCAGTGGACAGGAAATGCCAATTGCCTGGGCGAGGAATAAAACAGAAAATCATGGGGGAGCAGGAGTGGAATAGAGTATTCTGCAAGAGGGCTGGGACAGAGTGTCCTTCAAGAGGGCACGACTGGCTAGCTGCTGCACTTAACAGGAACATATCAAACAGCAGCATTTGGTTGCTGGCTCCACCTTAAAACTGATATTTTCCGCAAAACCTTTGGACAGCTCCCTAGCCCCGATACCCTCCTTCTGAAGCAAACTCTGTGTGTAATTGAAACAATGGGCATTCTCCTGGGCATTGTCGACCAGAAGGTACTAAAGAAGGACAGATCTTTTTATATGTATACAATAACAGCAGCAAGGATACTAATTGCAAACTATTGGAAGACACAAGATTTGCCCACACTGGAAGAGTGGCAGACGCAGTTGATGGACTATATGGAACTGGCCGAAATGACTGGCAGAATCCGAGATTTGGGAGAAGAAACAATTGAAGAGGACTGGAAAAAATTTAAAGACTATCTACAAAAATATTATAAGTTATACGAATGTTAAGAGTTTGCATGCTTCAGAAAAATTAGCTTCAGCAACAGGACTCGGTGATAGGGAACTAAGTTATAATTATGAAAGGACTAATGTTTAAGGTAATATCATATTTATTTTAAGATAAAGTAACCAGATAAGTATCTTAAACAAAAAGTATAATTATTTGAAAGTACAAAGGAATGCATGAAACAAGGTAATAATTTGCAGACATATTTATTGTAAAGAATGCAGGGTGAGGGAGATGTGGGGAAGTCCAGTCGGTTATGAGAAAACATTTTGGAAAGACTGTTTTCTTTTGTTTTTCTTTCTTTTTCTTTTTCTATTACTGTTACTTTTCTATGTCGACTGTATACTCTATCTGGAAAAAAGCAATAAAAATATTTATATATATAAAAAAAGAAACAATGGCATGTTCCTCTTATTTTTGCCCCATTAGTGTTTCTCACCCTTGGGATGCAGGTGGCTCTGTGGTCTAAACCACTGAGCCTCTTGGGCTTGCCAATCAGAAGGTCGGCGGTTCAAATCCCGGCAACGGGGTGCGCTCCCATTGCTCTGTCCCAGCTCCTGCCAACCTAGTAATTCGAAAGCACACCAGTGCAAGTCGATAAATAGGTACCACTGCGGTGGGAAGGTAAACAGCGTTTTCGTGAGCTCTAGTTTCCATCATGGGGTTCCGTTGTGCCAGAAGCCGTTTAGTCATGCTGGGCACATGACCCGGAAAACTGTCTATGGACCAATGCCGGTTCCCTCGGCTTGAAAGGGAGATGAGGGCCGCAACCACATAGTCGCCTTTGGCTGGACTTAACCATCCAGAGGTCCTTTACTTTTACCTTTACTCCTTGGGTCAATTTATAAATTGAA